>JAPYZL010139996.1:0-21002 GCA_030522825.1 Platygaster orseoliae
TTTTTGTTATTTTTACTATTTTTTTTTATTCTTATTATATTTTATAATTTTGATATTTTTCGTTATTTTCATTATTTTTCTTTATTTTAATTTTTTTTTTTTTTTTTTTTTTTTTTTTTGTTTTTTTTGTTTTTGTTTTTTTTTTTTTTTTTTTTATCTGAAATTGATTTTTAATTAAAGACTTCAGTCAATAACTAATTAGCAGAAGACAATAAATCAGAAAATTGCATAAAAAATCGTTTCACATAAATAAACAAATACCTACCTAATAACAAAATTACTATATCTTTCCATTAAATTTACATACTGGAAAATTTACTAACATTTTTTGTAATTAAGTATATCTTTTTCAATTACGTAAGACACACAAAAACTTTCACTTTCTGACAGAGTTAACTTAATTTTCATATGACTGAATAAAATGTTGGCTATTCAAATTCATACTGCATGTTTTAAAAGTTATAGCAAGTACTTTTTGTGTATAACGTTTCTGTGATCAACTTTGACAGAATGAATAGAATGTACTTATTTTGTGAAAAAATATTTCTCGATAGTCGGTGCCAGTAAAAAATATTAGTAGCAAGTTATAAGCTCTCTGAAAACTTGAGAGTAAGGGGCCACTGAAACCTTATTTGTATAGAACGGTGGATCAATAAAATAAGGAAAGGTCGTCGCGTGCGATGGTTCCTTCTCACCTATACAGATTACCTGTCTTCTGAATGAGCGAGCTTTTCGAGTAATGAGTAAATTGAGTGTAAAAAAACATTTCTTTCCACAACAAAAACATTTGCACGCTCTAAAAATTAATGTTCTAGATTATCTGACTTAACGACAAATCTTGATATTGACCTCTTATCCCGAATATTCTTCTCCAAATTTCAAGAAAAAATAAACTTTGTCTATTATAATGACATATTCTCAATAACTATCATTGTCATTCTTAATGGTGAAAAATTCAAAATCAATATCTTTATACGTTAATTCAAACTGAGTGAGATTTATTCACACATCTTCGTAAAGGAAATCACAATATTCAGAACTCCAACATCACTTAACTCTATGCAGCACAATCGTTTGTTCGGCGCCGTCACAGGCACCAGATTGTCTCATCCGCACGAAGTAAAGGGCTACCGTTCTGTTCCACCGGAGCCATTATCCTGTCCTGTCCACGACAAATGAAAATGATATTTCTTTACGCGAGATGAAAGCGCGCGGGGTCTATTAATCTTTTCGGGAGCATTATAATATGTACGGGGGCGACCGCAAATGGCTTTCTTCGTGCGCCCCGTCTCTTATAATTGGGTCTAATTTATACGTGGCGGGAAGCTCCCGGCTTCCCCACTACACGGGCTCTGCCCCAAGACAAATTCCCCGGGTGGTGATGTGGCGAGAAGGTGTGGCGTCGAGACCAACGCCCATGTTATGTTAATGCACAGGAATAGAAGACCAGTAGGACCAGAAGTACAGTGGCTCTAACCTCGAGCTACGCCTGTCCTGTCTCGGCAACATAGTCGTTAGCGTAGATCAGGCCAGATAAGAACACTGACCATTGTTTGATTATACGTTGAAAGGGTATTCGAAACGGAGAGAGTGGGAAGGTGTGAGATTGGTTCGCCATTCTGAGGTCGAAGGAAAAATTGACGAGCTGCGAAAACACTTATTGTGGTTTTAAAAGAGATTTTTAGTTAGACGTCGTACTAATGCCATGATGATGATTTTTATGGTGATTAATGATAGTTATGTTTATGTTGTTTCATCGTTGTTAATTTTTTAGTGATTACTATGGTAACGTTTTTTAATCTGTTATGCTATAAACTATAATTGATGTCTTCTCAGTGACTATGGATTAATATGGATTAGTATGGAACTTAATTTGAGTGTTTATGAAAAACTTTTTTTATACTTATATCTCATTGAAAGCTGTACTTGTAGGTTTCACGAAGATTAAATGTAAAAAATTGAGAAATGAGAAAGAAACTAAGTGCATGCTTGCGTTTTATTCTTGGTTTTATAAATTGTCTCTCAATCCAGTTCTAGGTTATTGTGCTATAAACTTTTTACAGTCTATTAATAAGAAAATTTTTCATAAATTCCGAAACCCTGTCAAGCTTTACACGAGTAATACGATTTTAAACAAACAGCAATTCATATGTATTTCAACATAATGATAGTGTAAACATCATAACAACAATTTCCTTCATCCCTTAAGGCGACAGCAATCTCTTATCAAAACACCTTATCATCCACTTCTTGTTCTCCACTGCCCCACATTCAGTATCAGCAGGAAAACAAATGTAATTTTAAACGAGAGACTTTGCACCTGTCGTGATCACAAGCTGGGTCACGTCTTGGTTATACGTGAGAATGAAGAGCGAGGTTAGGTTAGGTTAAGTGGCCCTCCGACTCCGTCATAAGTAGAAAATAAGAGAGCCCCATTATTACAAGAAGCACTTGCTCATCGCGAAATGACTTCGAGCGCCATTCCCCGATATCGTGACAACGACTGCCACTGAAGAAGCAACCTACATAGCTCGTTAAAAAAATGCCGTAATGAAATTATCGAGCTTGTGTTTATCACGAACATCTTTTTTGAGATGAGACAATGCCGACGGTGTGGGAGAGTTAGGTCTTGTTAGCGATGTTGGAGAGTCGTTTTCACACGGAAGTGTGATATCTTCTTCGTAGCTGCAGACTTTGAAGGATAGTGAAAACATCTTTAGCATATCGCGAATCACTTATCATGTACTTTGGTTCTGATAAGGCACCTTGTAAGATGATACGGTTTTCTTGAGAACTTGCAAGGTGCAAGAATTTTAATGGATTTACAGTTTTTTCTTTACTTATCTTAAAAAACATTCATTATTTAACTAAATTACTTCAAATCATGTCAATAATATTTTCCGTGATTATTAAGATATGATTATAAAAAATGGTTGATGTGATTAGAAGAAAAAAAAATAATTTGAACGCTGCTAGGTTTTTGCAGTTGCGAGTTCGAGATTTTCGAATTATATACTTGACGCTTTTTGCTTGTTCGATTTGCTTTGGGAAACTGAATCGTTGCTCTTTTTGTTTGTTTAGATTTTGGAAGGTAACAAGAACACGTACCTTGAATCAAAGCATAAATTGGAGCCTCCAATTTGGGCCAGCAAGATTCGTTTCTTGCCATACAGCTACCACATGCGAACGGTTTGCATGCGCGTCGAGCTTTACGGGTGTCCTTGGACTGGTAATTATAGATATATTATCTAATTGTTCTTTGGTGGAAATAGATATTTATGCTACAAGGGAGAAAAAGTATGATTTCAACGAGTGCAAAGTTGGGCACGAGCGAAGTGAGTGCGCAAGTGCACGAGTTGGAATCATCCTTTTTGTCTCGTGTAGCATACAATATTTTTCTCCATGCATGTGTAGAAGTGCCCACTTCGTTTGGATGGAATGCAAGAACGAAATCTCCTGTATAGGGTATTCGTGAATTAGCGGGATAAATCATTCTTCCCTAGGGAAGAATGATTTCTCCCGCTTATTTCCGTGTACCCCAGAAAGGGGATTTTGTTCCCGCGTTTCATGCAAATAAAGTGGCCATTTCTACGCATGCATGGGAAAAAACTCTTTTCACAATAACTTTTGATTTATTTTGTATTTTGATGGAAATTCGAGGATGATGCAAATTATTTGGGTTTTTCAGAGATTTTAATAAATGATTTTTTAAATGAAAACTTTGAATATAATTATTTGTGTTGTATGAGTGACTATATGCGAGAAAATTTTTTTTTATTTTGAAGGCATTTTCAAAATTGGTAAAGCAAAGAAACAATTCCAGCGACAAAAATAATCATAATAAGACTACTTTGCCAGGTGTTTGCATGATTTTTGTTAAAAATAATCATAATAAGACTACTTTGCCAGGTGTTTGCATGATTTTTGTTATTTCATTTGAAACATTAGAAATCTTTCCTTTCATATTATGTTCAATGCTCTGCATAAGTCTTGAACTGATCTCTCCACCTTCTATTTTAATTCACTGCTTTTGATATTAAATACCAAAGTTGAAAGGGAACAATTTTTTTCCAGATGGAGTACTTGAGTACTCAATGCCACAAGGTGATAAAAGGGGGAACGACTGGGAGTTCTTTGACGCAACTTATGATGGTGAGTATTACCTTACAAAACAAATTAGAAAAAAACAGAACCAAAATTTTAATACGTATTTCAATAATTATGTTACAAACGATCAAAGAAAAATAAGCAGTGTGAAAAGAATTCAAGGTTTTAATATCGAAATTTCTTCAACAGAAAACTTTTGAAAAAATCATTTTAGCGGAACAACAATAAAATAGATTATCGAGATGATAAAAAATTTAAGAAGCATTTGTATATTGTAAATTTACCATCTCTTGCACAAGGTTACTGGGATAGTGAACTTCGCCGAGGTCTTGGACAGTTAACCGATGGCAAAATTGGCTCCGAAAATTTCAAAACCACCTATTACTCAGGTCAAAACTGGGTAGGGTGGAAAAACGAAAGCAGAGCTGGCCCCGTTGAAATAAAATTTGAGTTTGATCAGGTTCGTTGAGAAACTCTGCTTATATGGTGAAAAAATGAGAAATTAATGATTATATTCTATAACACGTATCCTTCTAACAAAACAAGTTATGAGTAATGAATAACATAAAAATCATATCATTCTGTGATATGGTTGAAACAAAATATCGTTAAATAATCATTCAGTTTCTTCATTGTTTAGAATAAACGTCCTGAACTAATGTATTATAATTTGAAAATTCTGACTATGACTTGTTACGAATAGTAAAGAGAACTGAAAAAATTTTTCCAACACCTATTACAAAGTAATGGCCCATTACTGATCTTCTTCGTCATTATCTCTCAAGAACGTGTAACTTACGACGGAGGTTACGTGTTGTAAAATCTCAAAAGATAAGATCATCGAAGTTCCGATAAACTTTTCAGGTACGGGAGTTCTCGGCTGTGCACATCTATTGCAACAATCAGTTCCTGAAGGATGTACAGGTGAGAAACGAAGCAGAGATCCATAAATCCCATGACCTTTTACTCGTGATGGGAGTTTGTTAGCTGGTTGGGAGATTCATAGTGCGCCCCGCGTCGGAATAAGTTTCAGTGACGATTTGTCTTAGGGAAAAGTCACGAGATTGGCTCTCGGGCGTTTCTATTGGGAATCTTCGATTACGGTTTTTTCTCAGACTTGATTGTTTTTACCGATAAGATAGTTGCTGAACAGAAGTAGAAGTTTTCAAATTTTTTTACGTATAGCTACGCGATTTTGATGCAACGGAATTAGATTCAACTGAAGTGGACGCAACGGAATTATATGCAAGTGAAGTGGATGCAACGGAACGAGATGCAACTGTAGTGGATGCAACAGAATTAGATGCAACTGAAGTAAATGCAACTTAATTAAATGCAACGGAATTACATGCAACTGAAGTGGATGCAACTGAAGTGGATGCAACGGAATTAGATGCAACTGAATTGGATGCAACGGGATTAGATGCAACAGTAGTGGATGCAACCGAAGTGGATGCAACTGAAGTAGATACTGATAGGAACTACAAAACATGTTTGAACACCGAAAATAACCAAACCTTCATCTGCAAAATACCGAAATCCAACGAAAGCGTCCCGAGGATGTTCATCCCTTGCGCGAATTCCCGACGTCGCCGTTGGGGATGGTTGGGCTTTGAAGTGATGTCTTCAGTCGGCAACGTGTCCTATCCCGCGGTCTTAATGGAAGGGGTTTCGGGGTCGCGGCAGACTGTCGGTATTGTATTTGAATACGTGGCGTATCTACGGAACGTCCCGGTTCGCGGCATTGTGAAGCTCAGCCCTTAAAGCTCGCGTGAACCCCGCTCGGTCGTGGCAACACAATCGTCGAGCTGGGTAATGAGGCGCCCCATTCAAATAAATCTCAATACCCGGCCGAGTGTTTTTCAGCGGCCATTATAAAATCCTGCGGGGAGCACAAATTTTACGCTCCGCTTCCAAAGGGCGCGTTACCCTACATTCGCTTTTTTTTTACATACTTTCTTTTTTTACCGTGGCGAATGAAAAGCGACTAAAGAACTCGGACTCGGTGGCTCTTGTCATTAAGGGTGGAGTGGAAAACGGGATTTTCGTGTCGACGCTCTTTTCAAGGAGCGCGTTTTCATAACTTTGCCTCTTTTTGGCTGGAATGATGCTGCACAGGTTTCGACTTTTTTGGAGGGATGGAGTGGGTTCTTGTGGGAAATATAGAAGGCTGGAGTTATTTGAAAAAGTCGAGTTCGAGTTTTGTGACTTGCTTTTTATGCTGGTAATGATTTGTGTGTTTCAAGTTTTTCTAGTTTTTAAATGAGGTTTGTATACTTCCGTTATGTATCGTATTACAAAAGGGAAATCGAATGATTCATATTTCATAAAATTTTTGTGCTGAAAAATTGTACTGTAAATCTGATTTGTAATATTTCATTTTTTTCATTTCATACGCTGTGGATGTAGTCAAATACAATTATATTTTAATTCCTTAGAACTTCTACTATAATTTTTTTTGTATACTCCTGAAGTTTAAAAAAATCTCCGTTCAATATTCTACACCTCAGACACACTGTACCGCAATAATCTTTTAAATCCGATTACGTCCCAGGAAATAACGAAACAAATCCGCGCCCAATTTTTCAGGATGACGGATTAATTATGCAAATTGGACGTCCCTGTTTCATTTTTCATCCCTCGAATTTTCCCATAGAAGAGTAAAAAAAATCCGGAGTTTACGGATGCGTACTTTTCATTCTGCAGAAAGAAAGGAAAGTTATTTGAAATTGAATTTTCGAGGCTGAGGGTTGTTTAAACGAGACTCTCGGGGAGTTTCGAGATCACAAATAATGGCCGCTCGTCGTTCGTTATTAGAATCGGAATAATATCCGTCAAACTTTCAACACAAGAAGCTTCTTCGTGCGGAAACGCCTCGACCCAAATCATTTTTATGATTGAGTATTTACCGTGGCAGGGAAGTTGCTCCTCTTTTCATTCAAAGAATTTCATACTACAGAGTTTCTCTTCCAGCAAAAGGTTTTCGGTGAAGTTTTTGACTGACTACAGCATTTTTGAGTTTCCACTTTTGGCAGTAGTTTTTTTTTATTTACAGACCTTATTTCACTTACAGACTCTATGACGAGAACAATGTAAAAATTCAACACTCCAATTTCAGTATTCATTACATCACAATAATGTTACAAATAATGAGCAAACATTGAAACAAACTTGAAATCGATTGAATATAACGCTTCGTATCCATTCGGCTTTCATTGTCATTCACAGTAGTAACTGAGAGGAAAAGGATACGTACGTTTCGAATTTTAATGACTATCGTTGCATTCAACAAAATTGCAGTCATTGTTTCGGTTATATGATTCCAGAAACATTTTTTTTTTCTGAGCAATTCGACTTCTTGAAAAAAAAAAACTTTGCTTGAAAGTAGCTCAAGATACCACGAACCATACCAACGTCTCACACTTCGATCGAATCGAGAGCAAATTAGCATTCCGGCAAGGTACCCATGACTGGCTTGGAGAGCCACGTATGGTCCCCATTACCGAGGTCGTTTCTGTCATTGTCGTCGCAATCAGAGCCGAATCCCAGCTTCGGTGCTTCGCGCACCGTTATGAGCTTCCGAGGAACGGATGGAAAAGGAGCGATGCAAATGGTTAGGTTACCTCAGCCTGATAAGAGTGTCGCTGAGCTTGAAATTGATATTGGAAGCGCAGTGACTTTATAAGCTCCGCCATGTAATTTAATGCCCGAGGCAATGCGATAGGAAAACAATCAAATTCCCTGCTTGAAACTTTTATTAAAAACTCTTTTTTGCATACGATCCTGCTCATTTTATTCGACAACGAAGAATGTGAAGACTCGATACGCTGAGGATTTTTCAGTTTTTTACTAAACGTTGATTACTATTTTTATTGTGAGATACAACTTGTTAGAAATCAAGTTTTTTAAGCAAATCTGAGAAAAACCGTAATTGAAATCAAAACTTCATAAAATTAATGGATTCCACAAAATATGAAAGTTTAAAAATAAAAATACTCTTTCCTTTTTTCTAGATTTTTTCTCAGGTAAGTGTGATGTTCAGCGTGGGAGGAAAATACTACCCTGGAGATCCAATCGTGTACACAACAGTAGAAGACAGAATTTTTGAAAGCCCTCGTAACGTCACGGTGAAGCTTCATCATCGCATCGGAAAGTTCGTGAAACTGCGTTTTGATTTCCAGTCTAAGTGGATCATGATCAGCGAGATCACCTTTGACTCAGGTATGTGTGCTAATAGCTCGTACGTGAGCAACGGCCTCCTCAATTTCCTCCGGCCCCTGGCTTTTCATGATAAATGGCATCATATTCAGGATCGTAAATAGCGTCGGATTCTTGCATAATTTTTCATGAGTTGTCGCATTATGCAAGGGAAATCATCCGGTGTTAGAATTCAACTACTAGCAATTTTCGATACTTTCGTGCAAAGTTTCTAATAAGTGGAAAGTGTTCAAACGTAATTGTTTTTCTTTTGCGCGTTCTAACGGCGTCATTTTATTTAATCTATAAGCCTTGACCTCATTCTACATTTCTCTGCAGAATCAAATCAACAAATTCGATTTTTTCTTTACTTCCGAACAGATAAAGCTCACGGTAACTTCACACCTGAAATTGCTCCTACGACCGAGTACCCACGTTCTCGAGACCCAAGTTCCGCGCGCGATACGCCATTGGAAGCCGAAGTCCCGGTTTCAACGGCGCGTCAGGACGATCCCACGTATATGGCTGTGATAATAGGGATCTTGACAGCGGTAATTTTGTTGCTGGCAGTCGCTATTTTTCTGATCGTCATGCGCCACAGGCAACGAAAAAATTTCGCGAGCCCCTTGAACGCCAAGGGCGCCATTCCATCAGGCAATCATCAGCACCTGTCACCGGAATCTGCCTATGGCACTAACGAGAAGGATCCCTCCCTGATGACCTACAGGGTGGAGGAACTCGACGACAGGTACGCCGTGGCGAAGCTGACCTCTCTGCCTCGGGACCTCAACGATCGGCTCCTCGGAGACGTCAGAATGGATGAGTACCAAGAGCCCTTCCACGAGAGCAAGTACAGGGAACCTTCGCACGCTGCTTACTACGGATACAGCACAGTTGTTATCGATAACAAGGACCTTCACGACAATATCGAACAGTCTGGTGAGCGCCTTTGAAGTTTTTCGGCTTTTTTGCATGTTTTTCAAAAAGTAAAAAATATTTTTCTTGGATACATAATTTATTATGACGTTGTTCAATTATCTCCTCTTTCAAGTCAATAGTGGAACGAATTAGGATTTATATTTAATCAATTATTTACAACGAGCAAAGAGAACCCATATCGCTTTCGTGTTTCGAAAAAAAAATAGGTAATTATCACTTTCTTAGTAGGAATTTCTTTTTCGTTTCAGATGCTACTTACGACTACGCTGTCCCGATGCCGGTGCCAAGCGTAAGCAGCGATCAAGACAGCGTATTTTCCAAGTCCTCGAGAGGAAGCGCAAAGGTAATTTCAATCCCGCTTCACTGGCATTCCCGGGGCTCGTCCCGCGAGAAATGGACCCGGTTGATTTATGTCGATCGTTTTACATGTCGGGTGAATAAACCGTGACGCCATATCATTCCCATTCTCATTGAATTCTCACTTCGCATTTTTTTCGAATTCAATACCTATGGAGAACGGTAAAATTTATGTAACTGTCTTTTGAAATTAAAAAGTGTTTCAAATGGTGTTACTTAGAGTTATTAAGTTCAAAGTTTTTAAAAATGTTGTATTTGTTTTTAGGTTTAGAAATTAAAAATGGTCACAGTTTTATCATTTTAGTAGTTTTATTCATGATGGGAACATTACGTTATAAATTATTGAAGACACAAAAAATTTTGTTTGCCGGTAGTTTTTCAATAAAGTAAATGATTCCTTTATTGATTTCGAGATTTTTTTTCTTTGATGATTTGATTGGAAGAGTGCAATTTTTTTAATCTCGCAATTTAAAGGTTTTCAACTTATGGAGCCCAGGGATGCACATTTTTCATTTTATGTATTAAATAAAATGCAAAACAATTTTTCTCTTATTTTTAAGTCACCTGAATTTTGATATTTTTATAAAACTTTGAGTATTTTCATGAATTTAGGGTATTTGTAAAATTCCAATAATTTTATTACATCCATGGATTTATATTCAACTATCAAAAATTCCATGCTTATGGAATAAAAGTTGTAAAAAATTCAAACATTTTCATAGAGTTCGAAGAAAATTATTTCTTTGTATACTTGAAGTATCTAAGAGGTCTTTAGAATTTTCAAATCCTATGGTAGGTAAAAAATTGTGTCAATTTCTATTTTGTTTATGCATCGATTTCTATAACTACTATATTTGCTTCATAGATTTCTAGATATTGTTTCTTAATTATTTACATTCCGGTCATTTTCAATGATTTTATAGATTCACTTGAATCATAAATGACCTACATTCATTTTAGGCATTTTATGTATCTTCAGTATTTTTGTATTTTTTTGTATATTTCTGTATATTTTTGTATTTTTTGTATTTTTTTGTATTTTTTGTATTCTTTTGTATTTTTGTGTATTTTTGTGTACTTTTTTGTATTTTCATAGATTCATATTGATTTCTACAGTTTTCAGAATTCGATTCTGAAAAATACAAAATTTTATAGACTATAAATATTTGTTCAGATTTTATGAAAACAGTTCTTTCGTAGAATTTTATTCTTTTAAGAATCACTTCAAAATAAGTTGAATTCAGAAGAATTTATGTTATTTATTTTTATTTTTATCTATATACTTCTTGAATTCGATGCTTGCAAATTCGAGGTTTTTTTTTCAATTTTTAACGTTCTCGTAGAAATAATAATTTGTTTCAATAATTACTCCGTCGAATAATTTTTTATTCTCTTTGTTCTCCTAGCAGAAAATTCACGATATAATTAAGTTTGAGTAAAAATTCATTAAAAAGTAGAATTTTCGCTTTCCATAAGTTGAGGAAGTTCAGGACTCTGAATATTTGATTTTTCAAAATTACTAAAAAATTTTTATGACTTTTTTTTTAAATTATAACGAGTTCCTTTTCAACTTTAAATAATTTCAATTTGTGTAATTAATTATTGTTGTAATTTTCATGCGTTGTTATTACATGTTTGAAGTTAAATTATTTTGGATTCCAACTTTGTCTATTTTAACATAAAATGATTTATTCCGTTAACATTTTTGGATGGATTTAAACCTTTAAAATCTTTCTCTACCTACGCACCAAATTTTGATTTATGTTCAACTTCTTTGAATTTCCAAACCGCTCAATATTTTACCTGTTCTGAAAAACCAATTCAGTTGGCAAAAACTGAACATTCGGTTCTCCCAAATAATCTTGTGATTTAGCCATAATAATTTTTTTTACTGAAAAACATTTTTTGTTCAAACAAACAACTTTAAGTCAGCAAAAACGTAAATATTGACTGTACAAAAATTTCAACAGTTTGGTAAAATTTGTTTGTCTGAGCTGATACTTCAGTTATGTATAAACCAAACATTTAACACGTCAAATAATACCAAGCGTTTGTAAGAGTGAAGAAAATCGGTTTTTCAGTTTAGTTTTATTCACATGCCAAACACAAAAATTTAGAAAGTAACCAAAATCTTGCTTCAGGCATGTTTGCAGAGCTTTTTTCCACCTCCTCCACCCCCGATAAGCGTGCCATTATCACGGGGCACCAGCAACCTGACTTACTCGGGTCCACCTAGTCCTGAACCAGTTTACGAACGAGAGCGACGAGGCAGCAAACGTCGCGAACATTCTTCGCACAGATACGCGTAAGGCTGCTTTTTCATCGATATTTATTTTATTCGCATCATTAATTCCATTCGCACGCGACAATCCACTGCGAACTCAAGTCGCGCCTTACGAAAATTGCAACGATTTCAAATGAAGAGCGCCTTGCAATAACTTTCTCAGTACAGGTGTTCCAGTGAACAGGCACTTATGGAATTGCACGTGTAGTTGGTTATTGCAAGGAGCCTTTCAAACGAGAAAATCAACGTTTCTGTCCCCTCGAACATTTTTCAGCTGAAATTTGCGACTGTACATATACCCTTTGAACGAAGAAGTTGTACAATAAGCTTGTAATTTATTTTTACATTTTTTGTACGATAATTTTTCGAAGCAAGCAGCAATGTTTCCGGACTTTTTGACGGATAAGTCAATTGCTCGAAGTTTCTTTCTCGTAATATAAGCGCGTGGTTCGGGAGTTCTACTGGGTGTTTTTGAGGTTATATTTTACGATGCGCGCTCGACTCGTGAAGCTGCAATCTAGGTTGACCTGAAGTTTATTTACTTTTAAGATGCATAATAATTCAAATTATTTCCTTCTCTGAATAGAATTTTTTACTTTGCATGTATTGAATGCAAAATTTTTATCACAGTTTTGAAATTAGATGATTTTCAATCAACTTCACGAAAATAACCAGCATCGTAAAATACATCCATTTTTTTATTGCGCTGGCAATAGAAGAACCACAACAACTTGCATATCAGTCTCGAAGCAACGAAAAAGTTGCGTTTTAAAAAGAACCATTTATTTCCTGCCGCCCCTTTTTGGGCGAGAGAATTTTCGAAACAGTTTTTCGGCTTTACTACAAAATTATATACATTTCCGAAGTATGCAATCAATTTTCGACTGAAATTTATGCAACTTGGTTTATGAAAAAAGAAATTTCATCAAACAGTGTGTTGAAGCGATTACCACCGTGCACTGCAAAAGATGCAACGTTCATTTGTTGAAAGACTGACTCGTGAAACGAAGCGCGGTTTTTTTTTTTTATTCAGTCTCCGGCGCTTGATTTCCGAGCTTTACTTTTTTTTAATCATACTGTGTATGAATGTGTAATTTCGAGACGTGGAATACTCTTGAAAAATATATGAACAAAAGTTACCCAGAGTTTAAAGTTCGATCAGTAATTGCTTTTTAATTTTTTCCGATTCTAACATACCAAAAGTGCAACCGACGCACGTTTGAGAAATTTAAGGACCATGGTACTATTTAAACCGATTTCGCATTTTGAAAACAATGGAACGTGACACAAAGATTTATGAGATTGAGTTCTTCGTATTTTTTCTTCATAAAAAAGAAAAAAAAAACGAATCGACAATACAGGGATGAGACAACAATAATATGTAATGCGTACGTGTAAGAACCCGACCATATTGTGATATGACAGGATAAAGGAATTCGTGTAATAATAGTGCAAAAACTCTGGGGCACATACGTCTACACAAATATCGAACGATTTCAGAGGCGTAGGCAAACAATTTCAAATGGTTTGTGAGAGAATGTTATTTATCTTCGAAAATAGTTAGATTATAGTTTTTAAAAATGTTTATTGTGGAATGAAAGTCTATGTTTTCAGTGCTGTTTTAAACAAAGTTTACTTAAATGTTTAATATTTCAATGATCTTCTATGAGTTTTTTTTTTTTTTTTTTTTTTTTTTTTTTTTTTTTTTTTTTTTTTTTTTTTTTTTTTTTTTTTTTTTTTTTTTTTTTTTATTTTTTTTTTTTTTTTTTTTCAATTCTCTCTTCGAAATCAATAGTTCAGCTTATTCATATTTTTTGTCCATCAAATTGTTTCGTAATTTTTTCAACTTCATGTCCATCATCAATATTTTAAGAATTATCTAAAACGTTTTCACACACAGTATTTCTATTTTGCGTACGCTTCTGTAAAATATCTCTCTCATTTTTTAATAATCAAAATTAAATATTCATGTCTAATTTTGTGGACTAGTCATTATGTAAAAACATAAAATTTTTTGCAGTTAATTGACTGATTTTTCAAGAATTTTTACGTTTTCGGTTTATTATTGCTTTTTCTTTTTCATGGTATTCCTATAAATTCTTCATCAATGATTCTTGTCAATTGATAAATTAATTCGTAAAAAAGAATCAGTTCAGGTGAAAACTTGACCATTAATGGTACGAAAAAACTGTTTATACATGGTGTACAACGACTCAAACTTATCGTAGTATCAATAAGTTCGAAAATGTACATGAATAAAACTAGAAAAAAATCTGGAGGAAGTCTTGTCTTAACGTAAAAGCAGCGACGGACTATTCTTATCTCCTCTGAGCTTAATGTACATATTCGCGGTTGTGCTTTTATGATTTTCTATGTGAATGATACATGAATTCCAAAAAAGAAATTACTGCCACACAAAGTAACTAACATATGAAATCATCAGTTGATACTAGTAATTTTTTTATGTTGAACTCTCAGAAAACATTTTACTATTTGTTCGTACTGATAATGGATTTTTAGGAAATATTATTATGATTTGTTGTTAATGACTGTAATGAATGAACTTATTTCTTGATTTGCAATTTTAGAATACGAAAATGAAGACTTTTTTCATTTTCAGATATCGAAAATCCATGTCTTTAAGGCGTTTTGACAGTTGTATAAACTTCCTTTTTGGGGGGATTTTCGGTGATAGGGTAATTTTTTTTAACATTCTAGTATAGAATACCTTTTCACCGAATAATTTGCAAAAATTATCGATTTCACGATAGCAGTCTAAAACATTTGCATTTCGAGTTAAACAATCTAAGTCAAATGCGAAAATTCTATGGAATTTGAATTTTCTGAAAATAATAATAATATTTTTCATAACTAACAGTTTGCAGAAAAAAATTTTTCTCACGATCATAGTGATTCATTTGAAATTATTTTTTTAATATTTGTCATTTCTTTTATTTAAAATTTGAATTGTTTGAAAAACGAGAACTATCTTCAAAAAAGTTGAAATTGATTTTTCAAAAACTGTAGTAGGAAATTTTTCTCCAACAGTAAATTGAAAAAAAAATTGTAAATTTATTTTATAATTATGGTCTGGAAATTTTATATATTTATTGTTACTGAACAAAACACATAAGTAAGCAAAACTGTATGTATTCAAAATTTTCCAAAAACAACTGTCATCGCCAAAAAAGGAAGATTAATGTTCCAAGAAAATATACTGATTATTATTTTTTAATGTACGATTTGAGGTTTTTTTTACTATTTTTCATAAGCACTCAAAGAAATAATAAGAAAGAATATGAATTATTTCTGAAATTCCTTTCTGAAACATACAAAAAATTTTTTTTTCAACACATGCGTTGCTTCAACTTTTTAGTAACAAAATAATTTCGAAAAACTTTTACACTTTTCATCTAGAATCTATTTGATAAATATCTCAAAAAATTCAATTATTTTCAAGTACTGAATGAATTACTGAAATTCTACGAATTAAAAAAGCAAATCAAAAACTACAAAAACGATTATTGGAATGATTTGTTTTTTGGAATGTCATTCACCGGAACATCGTTTTCCAAATGCCTTCGGCCGTTCGGTTCCTTTGGACACTGGCAAAGGAGTCCTGTATCGGTCCCTCTTCTCACGCAAGTGTTAGAATCTTGGCGCACGTAGCGCGCAGCGAAATGTTATTAATAGTGAAAGAAAAGAACTGGAGGAAGAACTAGTTTATGGAGGTTCGGCAAGTGTAGTAGAGCGAGAATGGAAGAATCCCTTGTACCTGCCGAATGCTTTATAGCTCCTTTGTGTTGAAATAACATCGATATACGCGATTCGGGGCCCATGTAACGTATACTTTCCGCACTATTTATCACCGACTGTTTTTTAATACATGGTTTAACAAATTTCGAAAATTATCAGGTTCGAAATCAAAATTGGTATCTGAAAAACAAATCGTTACCATGCTTTATTTTTACGGTAATTTCTCATATTAATTATTTACCAATTTATTTATTAATTTGTGGGAGTGTGTAGGGATACCAGAGTATGTAAAAATCACTGGGAAAAATGTTCATTCAATTAAGCTTCTGGGAAATAAAAAATCTGTTACCTGAATGTATTTTCTTTAATGTTCGCCGACTGGAAATTGGTCATCGTGGAGTTTCCAAGATAAATCACTCGCTCGAGCATTCGCGTGTTGAGCAAAAAGGCCCTTTTGCGCCGCGTAACTTAATCGTTTAATCGAGCGTGCGATATCTTCGAAATAGCGCGAGCGCACCCACGTAGAATGCTATTAGAAACACGTCGTGCGACATTACAAAGACTGTTTATCGTGGGCTTAGTGCGGTAAGTGTAACGGACACTCGGGCGACTCTCATTAACTCAAGTGTACATAGCGCCTGTAATTTATACCTTTTCTCGATTATACATCCCTTCTTATTTGTAATCCCATAAAAGCCTTTGATAACTTTTTTAAATGATACCTTTAAATAAATTTCTGTTTTTTATCAACTTTGGGAATTTGCTGATTTTCAGAAGTACACTGTGAGATACTCATAATTTCTCTATGAGCTTTGTAGTTATGTGATTTAGAATGTTAGAGTTTTCTTTGAGATTGCAAAAAATTAGGGATGATGATGAAACATATATACTTTGTGAAACCATTAGCGATTCCTGTACATATTTGTAAATTATTTGTAACTGATATCGATGACTGTAATTACGATTGGTAACGTTGAGTACCGAGATGCATATTTGATATTTGTGTGCCTGTAACCTTTTGTATGCTAACGAAGAAACGAACTATGCATATAAGATGGTAAATAAATATAAATATGTTATAGAAAAGTATGAACATCAGCACTGTACACATCAAAATGAATGTCCGAAGGACGATGGAATAAAATTTTAGTGAACCGAATCATTAGACATGTTATTTTTTCATTTTGTGTTTTTTGTGGAAATAGGAAAAAAGGTAAGTCGAGCTCTTTACTAATCAAGAAGAATGTTTGCTTTTATTGATTGGGTAAATTGGTTTTTCCATAATTCATGCGTAAGTTGTGTTAGGTTTCTTTTTTTTGGTATTGATGCTATTTTTGAGCTGGACTCTTCAACATAAAATTGTAAGTATTTAATCTATTTATCAACAGCTTGACCTAGAATATTTATTTTGAGAAATAGTAATAAGCATATCAAGTTTGATTATATGTATTTAATTACATAATTCTACTTATATTAATATATGTGACTATTCACATTATTATTTCATAATTTTTTTATGAATTTTTTTTTTTTTTTTGAATGTCAATTTTCTTTTATCACGTCCACATAAAAAAAATACAAAGAACGATTTAAGAGACTATGCTTTATTGCACTCATGTAAGAGAGAATACAAGAGATATATATTTTGTGAATTTTATATGCAAAAATATAATAATATTGAAACTTTTATATATTAAAAAAAACATCGCTATGACACTTCAATCTTTCATGATGGAAAATTAATTTTTTTTTTTTTTTTCGAGTTGTCTTCCACCTGAATTGATTGGTTTTCAGTGCGATGACACTTTATCGATTACTGAGTTGAAGCTGCCTGGTGATTACTTTCCTCAGGGTATGAATTTATGATATCGGAATCGTAAAATCGAAAAGTCTTATCTTGACCATCATCAAAGTGGCCTCGACAGAGTTGCTTGCATTGGTTTTTTTTACTCTTTAAAAACATCCTTGGACTTCTTTTTATATTCTCCATTAAAATTTAAGCATGAAGTGGTGAGTTTCTTCGGTTATTAATTTTTGTTTTTCATAAAAATTGTCCAAAAAAGAAAGGTTATTAGCTATTAAAAAAATATAATTATAAGGAAAATTCAGAGTAATACAATCATACGCAGGCAAAAACATTAGAAAAAATCAACATTTCAAAAAAAAGAACAAAATTTTCACATTGCATTATCTCATGAAAATTAAGTACAAAGAATGAAGTCTTAAACAATTGATTTTTTACCTTTCTACTAAAAAAAAACTTAAGATAGAACTATATATTTGTAGAATTTTAATGATACGTTTTTCATTAAAAAAAACTATGCTTTCCTATCTATATAATTTTCTTACAATTGAAATTTTTCAATATAACATTACCTAATTTGCAAAGATGGTCGGAAAGAAATTCAAAGTGTTAGTGGGACTGGAATAAAATAAACAGACCATAAAAGTACCAAAATTCCAACAGTTCAGCGCTTTCTGAAACGCATAAAAAACAGCTCCCCAGGATTTCAAAGTAGAGCGTGGTTTCTTGAAGCGAAACGAGTCCAATTCAAATTTTCACGTCTCCTTTCACGGGTGCGAGATCTAATTAATTTTTCAAACTCAAGGGTAGTCACGAAACAAGAAAATTTTAATGAAAACACACATTTTCCGCAGACGTAAAGAAATATTATCAAACGAGTTCAGCCTCACGGAAAAAAAATGCCCCGGCATTTCCGCCAAGTCCAACAAAAGCTCGCGGAAAGTTGAATCGCATTCGCGCAACTACGTTCAACAAAAATCCTGCACTTAGCATTCGCCGTCGACTTTTTACGCTCGAGCGTCGGAAAGCACGTAAAGAGCCGTCACGACGTCTGCGAGACCCTCGTCCTTTGAAGATCGCGCGCGTTCGTAAATACGAGTGCATGGAAAATAATTTTCCGGTGCGGAAATATATTTTCATACTCCGGAAAAATAAAAATGCCGCGTCGCCAATGGCGTGTTTGCTTCGCAAATCATCTTCTTTCTGGCTCGCGCAATCGGGAGCAAACGTTACTTTCGTGAAAGGTAAACGTTTGTACTCAGTGTCACGTTTTCCTGGATTTTCCAGTCCATATTTTCCGAAGCTAGCTAGAACATTTATTTCCAATATTGCTTGTTCATTTGGGAAAGATGTATTGAGGATGTTTTGCTGATGGGAAAAAGGAATATAATGGTAATATTCGTGAGTATAAAAATAAATTGAACAGATTATTCTTTTTCACTGCAACAAGCATTATCTGACTTTTACTTGACAAAGAAATTATTTACATGATTGATTTTTCATCGGAACCAAATTATAATGGTAACCTTACGGTCACAATAAAATAATAATCATAATCATAATTATAATATTTGTTTAAAACGTTTGGAAACAGCTAAAAGTAAAATTGATTAAGTCCAAGAATTATTTTGCAGTGAAACTTCTCTACTCGAGGGAGTGAAATCGAAATCAGCTGACGATTGTCGGAAAGATTTAACTGCGCGTTCAGTTGACGCCCGCGGAAAATTTAAATGTATGTTAAATTGCATACCGGCAAATAAAATTCATTTTACTGTTTACATGAATATGAATCTAAATGAATATGAGTTACGTTGGAATTAAAATTCAAAAAAAATTTTTCAATAACAAAACTATCAATTATAGTTTATAACATAAGATAGCATGGAATAGAATTTCGTATAGTGATCCAAAGAAACACTGCAAATCGTTGAAAATACCAGTACATAAAAAAAAGTTTATAAATAACATGCAATACGAAAATTCTAGAAATCTTTGAAATACCTAAAAACTGAAAAATTATAATTTCTATAAAAATCTATAAAAATATTTTTAAAAATTTAAACTTTAATTCCTACAGTATCGAATTTCAAAAATTAAAAAAGCTGAATAGACATTCATAATGCTCGTTTATTACTCAACAATTAAAGAATTACAAAAATTATCAAAAAGATTAGAAAAAGAAATCTAACACTTAAGAACCACAAGAATTGAATTTTGCTACATATAAGCCGAAAATTAAAAATGTGTTATTCTGGATTTCAAAATAAAAATCATAAAATTGTTTTGATTGACCTAATACTTAAAAAAATATTGGAAAAAATGTTCATTGAAAATTGAGAGAAAGTGATGAAAATAATCAGTTTTCTTATAATATAGTATAAAATTCTAGAATTCTGTGTAGTGATCCATAAAAACTTTGAAAATTGTTGAAAATACCAGTAAACAAATAAAAGTTTATAACTAACATGCAATACGAAAAATTTTGAAATCTTTGAAATACCTTAAATATGTGAAGTTAGAATTTTTTTAAAAATCTATGAAAATATAAAATATTTTCCAACTCTGATTTCCACAGTATGGAATTAGAATAACTAAAGAAAATTCATAATGCTCGTTTATAGCTCAATAATCAAAGAATTACGAAAAATACCAAAAATATTAGAAAAAAAGAATCTGAATCTCGAACATCACAAAAATCGAAATTCGCTACATATAATTCGATCATTCAAAATGTATAATTGTGGACTGTGAAATTATAAATCATGAAATTTCACAGAAAATAACTATATTTTTCTAAAACAATTTTTTTTTATTAAATTGTTGAAAATACTAGTTCATGAAAAAAAAATTTCATAAACAACATGCAATACGAAATTTCTAGAAATTTTTGAAATACTTAAAATCTGTAAGTTTATAATTTTTTTTTTCTGACGAATGTACATTCAAAACGTGAGTTTAATTTATTGCTATAACAAATTGAAAAAAAAATTGAAAAAATTTTTTTTTAACTATAGCAACGAGGAACTAATTTATAGATTTAGCTTCATAAAATGCATATTTACTATGAATAATTCTTGTTTTGAAACTATATATTTCGAATTCAATTATCAAAACTTTTATAATCATAAGTATGCTATGATATAAAACAATCCACATCATTGAATAGGTATAATTATAATCTTACTTTCAAATACACACAACTCGTTGAATAAATGATAAATATACTTTAATAAAAAGATGCAATGTCTTACAAAAAAAATTATATTACTAAATCAAAAAAAATTGTATATTTGAGGTTATGTCGAAAGAAAGTCGTCAAAGTGCTAATCCTTTCTGAGATTCAGAAAAATCTCTGAAATAAAAGTAATATACCACCTATATGAATATATATGTATATAACACATATGAAGAGTATATTCATCAATGAAAAATATATTAATCGTAATTGTTACATACATACTTTTATATTAGGTGCGCAACTAAGTTCTCGCTGTTTGTCAGTAGATGGCTCTAGCAGTAAGAGTTGGTCGATTTTGACATATCCAAAACGTCACGAAC
>JAPYZL010140003.1:0-13104 GCA_030522825.1 Platygaster orseoliae
GTGGGTCTGACGATATTTTTCGGGTATTTTCGAGTCAGATCAGTCAAATAAAAATTCTATTTGTCAGATGGTTCAGACCTAAATTCAGAGTGGGTCAGAAGGTGGTTCAGATGGTATTTCAGTGTGTCAGAGGGTTCAGATCGTATTTCAGAACCCGATTTTTTGACTCGGGAAGACCCAAAAATAGCTGCTTATCGTCACAACTATTTGAAGATATTCAAAATCAAAAATTTCACAACATTCTATACTTTATCCATCCTTTTCCTCAAACTTACTCTCTAAGGCTTGAACAATTACTTATCTTGAGAGGTGGCCTTTTCTTTTTTTACATTTGTGATTATTTACTAATAATTGAAATTGGTTGAAAATTTATAATGAGAAGAAGAGAGTCAATAATTTATTAGTTTAATGTCATGTGTATTATACCTAATAGAAGTAACAAAGGGTGCCACTAATTCGAAAATTGTTTGAAAAACTGTTGTTCCAAAAACGTGGAATAAGGTAATTATTTATGGATTTGAGAAAAAAAAATTCATGGGATGTATAATATTTTAGTAATAAAGAACCGATTTTCCTATAATATTGATACTAAATTTTTATAAATTTAAGACAAAATAGTAATGTATGGAAAGAAATTTGAAATTTAACAATTTTTTCCAACTTTTCGAAAGAATTTTTTTCTTATATCAGTTTCAAATTTCGAAAATATAGCAATTAATTCGAAAATGAAAAATTGATATCTGTTTTAATTCTGTACTAATGAACCCGAATTTATAGATATTTGATTCTGAATTTTAGAAATAGAACTAAAAATAAAAAATTATCATTTATACAAAAAATTTTTACTAATTTTATACTTCAGGACACGAAATTTTAGTAATTTGATTCTAGGCTCCAAATATATGTAAAATTTTAAAAAATCAAAAGATTTTAAACTTCAACTTTTTCGGTACTAATAAGCCTATACTTATAGTAATTCGATTCTGTATTTCAAAACTGAAACCAACAGTCAAAAACTATTCGATTCTCGAAGAGCATCAAATTCTGAAATCTATATAGCAACCTACAAATAAATTACATATCTATAAAAATACTAGAAACTCCAAATCGTTGTAAATTTCAATACTTGAGTGTCGAATTCTAGAAGTCTGTAGAGTGAATCATAGAAATACAGGAAATCTATAAAAATACCGAAAAATACTACAAAATAGTATGAATAACATAAAATACGTAAATTCCAGAAATTCTTTAAATACTTCAAAAATATATTTCTTTTGAAATTTTATGATTTTTAAACTTTAACGTTCTCGTAATAAGGTTTTTTAATTTTATGAATTTCATAGTTTCTAAGTTACATAAACTTTAGAGTCCAAAGTCAAACATTTTTCATCTACATATTTATTATAATGAAACTCGGTGTTAGTGATTTTAAAGTTACTGTGGTTAGAACTTGATCTTTTTCTGACACTTTTAGTATTTTTCCTATTTCTTTATTATTTATACACAATCTGAAGAATTTTCTGATATAATAAATTTCTATATAGCTTTCTGGAATTCGATGCTCCAGAAATCAAAGTAACATAACAATTTTAAGTATATTTTAGATTTTTAAAAAAACAATATTCAAAAAACCCATCCCAAACATTTTTTCTGCCTACGCCCCTGCTATTCAGAATTTTAAAAAAGAGTTACATCTTGTAGAGTGAGAAGGGGGGGAGGGGGCAAAGGGTGCTAAAAAATATCAAAAACTGCGGTACATAATTTACGGTGGAACCCTCTATCGCGACGCCCTTGCTCCATCTCACATTCTAGTCACGTATTCGCAAATTTGAATAAAAAGTGTAAAAGAAAAAATTTCAAGAAAACCATTCTCCTTCTCGACGTGTCGTCACGAGTGGAACGAAAACGGTTTAGGCCAAGTTTGCGCAAAGGGGTTCTTCTGCGGTCCGCCTTTCGACCTTCGTGTTCATTTTGTTTTTTTCTTATTTCATTTCCGAGATGGCGAATTCCGGCGGTGCAGTTTCGCTCGCTCGTAAACCAAAAATTCTAACGTTTATTGTCACGCAAACGCAATGGAAAAAATGGGGAATAGAAACGACGCGGCGAAACAGACAATTATACTCGCCGGAGTGGCAATTTCGCCTGGAAATGGACGCCATTTTCGCTCGCACCGCCATTTTTTTTTTGCTCGTTTTGCCGGCATTTGCATTTAGTTTTCGTAACGGGGTAATTTCGTGTTTTATTGCCCTCTCGAAATTGGGAGGAAAATTTTTCGGAATATCCGTTATTTTACCAATGAGAATAGTATTTTTCGTCGTTTCGACTATTTTCCGTTGAGATGAAACTTTTCTGCACTGGACGAGCAATGTACTATTGTTCCGGCGTAAAAATGGAATCAGCTCATTCCGAATTCGAAGCGCACGGGGATTTCTTCAATTTACAAAGCGGCGAAACGATTATGTACACGGGCGATTGCGCGTCCCTTGGTCCGTTTGCTCCGTGTAAATATAGCCGGCACGAAATACCTTCCGAGGCTGCGCCGGAGGCCGTTCGAGTCGGAGCGAATACCTCCGAGTGACCTCCTCGGGCACCGCAAGGTTACGACCAAGTATCGAAAAAATTCCCTCCAACCATGTCAAACATCCAAAAATAGTAAATACACTCTGTGAAACTCAACATGTTAACCCTTATTTTCAACATTGCATTTTACATATTTGAAAATTATTGAACAAATTTCCAAACCTATTTCAAGGTTACACAAAAGTATCGAAAAAATTAACAAATTTCCTCTAGCAATTCAAAACTCCCAAAAATAATAAAAAAAATATCATCAAATTCAACATGTAATTCATTAAAAATCTTTGATGTTAAAATATAAACAAACTTTATCTATTAACCGTTCTTACATTTTATGTTTTACTTGTTCGGTTAAAAATGTTAAGTCAGTAATTTTTTTTTTTCAAAGCAAAAAAAAACAAACAAAAAATATTGGCCTCACGTTTTCCCGCATATTCTCAGTCGTTCCGATTCTCATTTTGCGAAGGTGCGCGGTGTCACATTTTAGCATAAGCGTGCTCGAGGTCCACGTAATGCACTCGCAGCTGTTTCATAATATAGTAGATGAGCCCGATTTTGCATACAAAATAACGCACAATTTTCAAAAATCGTTTTTTCTGAACAAAAACAGGAATTTATAATTCATGAAACTTTAGTAAGGGCTACTGAAAATCCTATTTTTATTGTCAAGAAAGACGAAAGTTGCGAATTTAAAGCCTGCAGAAAAAAGCAAACACACATGAACTTAACTATAAAAAAAAAAATAATCCATTGTTTACGTTTTCATAAAAAATGTATCATGAAAATAAATAAAAAAGGATTAGTTCAAGTTTTTAATTTTAATTTTAATAAAAAATTGGTCTTTATTAAAAATTCCCATTAAAAATTGAAAAGCGGGTAATTTTTTCTCCGTTGGTTGAACGAATTTTCCCCGCCAATTTTCCAGTTGGAAATAATGGCCCGCGATGAAATTGATTCGATTGCGAGGTTTTTCACGGAAGGACTACGGACCGGCAATTCCATCGGGTGCGGGATAATAATCTGCGATCTGTTCTCGCTCACGTTCTACTTCCTGCCCGAGCTATCGACTCTATCATGCTCACATATACTTGACCGCGCTTTTTGCAATAATACAACAAGCTGTACTGTTGTTACACCGCGTGAGAAGTCACGCGAAACATAGTAGAAATCACAGTGGCCCCCCTACGCTAACGAATCAGTAAAATCACTGAAATTCCTTCCCACTGATTGTTTGTTTCGTTACAGAGAAAACTAATTTTCTGGTGCAACTGAGAAAATTTTTTTAACAAAAATATCAATTATGCAAACTGGCGTGAAAAGCACTTTTAAAAAATTGAACATAAATGTTGGACGCAGTTTTGAAAATGAATTTACTGTTTCAAAATACACCAATTCAGTAAATTGTCGGTTTGTATTAACAATCCAAGAGTTTTCTTGATGCTATCAATTTTTTAATTTTAATTATTAGTTTTTTCAAATTATGCTTTTTTATAATATTCGTTATTAATATTTGTATAGGTGTAATACATTGAACTATATTTTTTTCATTGTGATATAATTTTTTGTAATAAATTGATTGATATTTGAATGAGCGAATGAAAAAAAAAAAAAAAAAATGTAAGAACGTGTATTCTTTGAAAATTGAGACAACATTAGAACATAAATGTTGGACACTGTTTTGAAAATGAGTTTCACTGTTTTAAAATACACTAACTCGGTTAATTTTCTGTTTATATTAACAAGAAAAAAGTTTTCTTGATATTTTTCATTTTTTTTCCTGAATTACATTTTTTTATAATATTTGTTAGTAATATTATTTAGCTAGAATCCTTTAAATTATAGAATCATTAAACTATAATTGGATATTATCAGATTATAGGATCCACTAGAATATATTATTTTGATTTAAATATAATTTTTTGATTGATTATAGTTAGATTATTTAATTCATAAAATAATATTTTTATATTTTTGGATATAACTATAATTTTTTATGTAATTTTGGATATAATTCTTGATTATAAATTGATTTTTTTTTAAGTATGACGTTCAATGACAAATAAATACAAAAAAAAAAATATTCTTTGGAAATTGAGACAACATGGAGATATAGTTTATCGAAATTTTTTGTTCTTTAACAACAGTGTCTAACAACTGTTGTTAGACACTGTTTTGAAAATACACCAACACGGTTAATTTTCGGTCTATATTAACAAATCAAGAGTTTTCTTGATATTTTTCATTTTTCGAGATTATTGGTCAATTGTTTGTTAATTTCAATTTTTCATGTCATATTTTATTGATATTTTGTAAATATTGTTTATTAAATTTTAGAGACATTAAATCATTAGATGATAGAACTGATACGATTATATTTTTATATACGTTAACCTATGTATTTTGATACAATATAACTTTTCCTGAGATTTTTCGTTAAATCACTGTTAGATATTCAGTTAATTATACAATTTATTAGATTATAATTTTTCATATTTTTTCATTTTTTTCTTGCACAACATAAAATGAAAAAAAAAAATGTGAAAATGTACATGAAAAAATATTGCAAAAATGTTTATCCCGTGACCTCAAGATTTGCGGGCGTTGAGGAATTCTCGGACTGCGAGTCGCACCGTGAGGGGTCGGCGTAGGGGGAAGTGGCAGGCAGGCAAGAGAGACATAAGGTCGAGCGGTTGGGGGCACTGGGCAGGGCACTGGGCACATTCCAGTGTGGAAGCACATGCACACTCGGCTGTATATCATTTTCCAGCACCCGCGCATGAATTTCGAATTATTTCAAAAAGGAAACTCATTTTTTTACCTATCGAATTTTCATTTAGCTAAATTCGCCCAACAAGTTTTTTTAATAGAAACCCTACCAACAATGAGAAATTTAATGAAAATAGCAAATTATTTAACATATGAAATAAACTGGTGCATTTCACTCGTAACTTTGTTCTTATTTCAAGAGAAATTCAAACACTTAAATCTTCAAATTTTCATTAAAATTCTTAAAAACTACTAGATACAGAGAAAATCACCAGAAATATGAGAATTATTATTATTATTATAATTTATTAACTTGAATTACGAGAATCCTCGATCATATCCATTTGAAAATCCTTCTTATTTTACTCAGGACAAACAATAATTTTCTTCTCATTTTAAAAGGAACTGAAATATAATAAGGAAATGAAAAAATATTCTCGTATTCTCATATTCCAATCATTAAAATTTCAAAAAATCACACAAAATAATATGCATCAAAAGTGTTTTTATTTTATTCACAACAAACAAATCTTATTCTTCTTTCAGGAGAAATCCCCAAAAACTACCGCATGCAAAGAGGAAATTACGAAAAATAATCGAAAAACTTTTTAAGGACTGAGAAAATGAATGAAAATAAAAAAATTACAAGAATTCTCTATCATTTCCATATGAAAATTCCCATTCCTTGCATTTCTCATCATTTGAAGAAGAATTTAAATCCTCGGATTCCCGAACTCTAATCACCGAAACCTCAAAAAACCACAATAGACGGAAAAAATCACGCAAAATAATAGAAGCCTTCCTGGGAATAAGAAAATGAATGAAAATGGAAAATTCCTCGGTCGGAATGAATAATAACATTTCGGACAAGGTTATTTTTCTTACAGGGTTTCTCCATCTCCTGGCATGTTTAGAATGTTTCCTTGCCGCAGGTGGAATCTGCGTGAAAGGGAAGAATAATAAAGAGAGGTGAAAAAGAAAAAAAAAAGTTTCACCTGGCTGCAGAAGATTTCATCAGGGACTTTCGAGGGGGAACAATGCGCTCGACAAATTATTGTACCACGAAGTTACGCGTTATCGCCGCTGGAATTCGACGCATTTTTGTAAGCTGTCCTTCACGCTTAACGCAACGAGAAGAAAAAATTTCGATAAATTCATAAAACTGTGCTATCTTGAGACATTTAAAGATTGAAGAATTCAGAATGTTATTTGAAATTTTAGTCTTTGAAACGAAATTTGATTTGAAACGTTTGAATATAATTATGATATAATTGCTTTGAATTTATTGAAAATTTATATATTTTTTGTCAATAATATATCTGAAACTACAATATACGCCAAAGATTTATATAACATATTTTATACATACATTCCGAATTCAGGATTATAAGCTACAGTATTATTAATTGCCCCTCCCACAATTAGAGGAAAATTATTTATTATTTCATGTAAAAATATTAAAAAAAGAAACTATGAACTTAAAAATCAATAAAAATACAAACAATTACATTAAAATGCGTTAACTGATTAATATTGATTTTTAAAAATAAAGTAATCAATACTAGAAATAAAAAATAATGAAGATTGGTGAAACTAACTAAAAATGTACTTTCTAAAATTTTTCTCAAATTTCGGAGTTTCAAATTTGTGTAAATTTTGTAGTCAAGGATCGAACATTTTTTATATACGTATTGAATATAATGTAACTGGATTTTGTCTTCTTCTATAATATTTTTAGTATTTTTTATATTTCTTCCTTATTTTTACAACTTGAAGGGTTTTCCAATATTATAAATTTCTGTATAGCTTTCTAAAATTCGATGCTTTAGGAATCAAGGTGTTCTAAAAATGTTTGAAATTTTCATAGATTTTTAAGAAAATAATATCGAGGCATGTTTGTTCAAAAAAACCTTCCCTAACATTTTTTCTACCTACGCTCCTAATACACAGACCTTCATAGATGTACGTATATTCAATAATCAATATTTATACATTGAATGAATTCCTGATTTTTTATCCTAAATTTTTCTCCTCTTCTGAGGAAACGAATTCTTGGGTGCCACATATTGGGAGAAATCCACGGGGCGTCACCAGTGCACTTTTATTTCTCCGAAAATTTATATCCCCCGCTGAAAAAGCATGCTCGGAAATTTACAACGCGTGATTTCTAATTTTGTTTAAACCAGAAACTGATTTTTTTTCTCGAATGCAAGATTTATTTACAAAATTTCTAAAATCTCTTTCAACTTGTAAATTTTACAAATTTCCTCATGAGGTTTTTATACTTTCATTTACACATGAATAATTTATCTTTTGTTTTTATTGATTGATCAAAATTTCAAGTCTCGAAAAAATGAGGAATTTTCACTGTATCCGTTTTCATGCAACGCAATCAAAACAGAAATGCGATTCCGCATTTCATCATTTTGTTTTTCTCTTATGAAATTGGAAACTTTTTGGCTCAATCACTTGATGAGACATTCACATTATGAGCAAGTCTTTTTTGCATAATACTGTGAAAAGCTTTGTTTATTCGTAAAACAAAACAAAAACAATAAAATAAACAATTCTTGAAATAAGAGGAACGATACAACAAACGACACAATAAGTATATAAATAGAAAAACAGTTAATTATATTTTATTTATTACTTTACCTATATTTTTTTCCCTTGTTTTATCATTTTTTTGTTTGCATTTACGATATGAGGAATTCTTTAACAAACAAAACCGTTAAATGCTTTTTTTATTCAATTTTTTAAAAAATTACGAAATAAATATTTAAAATAAAGGAAGCAATGAGTTATAGCTAATAATAAAAATAAATTAAAATGATACACGTGTCAAGAAGAAACAAAAAGAAGATAATAATCGTTATGGAATGTATACAATTAAATTAGACAAAAAATGGAAAAATACAGTTTCATAAATAACTTGAGTGTTTTCCGAGCCGTACGAATATGGAAGCCGTGTATTTCATAATTGCTTTGATTAGCGGTTTCCATTATTGTACCGCGACTAATTGACTCTAATGACAAGATATCTCATGATATTTTTTATTCTTAAATGCTATTCAGTGAGGTGAAACTGAGTTTTGTAGGAATAACATTTTTCGAAGTAATTACAAAATATTATGTTTTTATATGTATACTCTCTCAGATCAAATTAATCAAATTTAACTATTTGATAGTAATTTTTTACTATTTGAATTAGTAGGAATCCGGTTACTAAGAAAAAGTTAACAATTATTAAATCAATTAGTGAAATCAACTCACTATTTTAAAAAGTAAGAAATGACGAATCAATTAGTAGTTTTTCACTTGAATTATTACTCAAATAAAACTTATTCTTTATTAAATGTTGTAATATTAATAATGACTATCAAATTAATGATCGGATTTGGGTAGGCTATTACGAAAACAATTACAAACAAATTAATTTTTGTATTTTTGTATTTTTTTTTTTTTTTTTTTTTTTTTTTTTTTTTTTTTTTTTTTTTTTTTTTTTTTTTATTTTTTTTTTTTAGATATCAGGGATTCGACATACGGGTTTATTAATGTCAAAGAACATGTTTGTTGATATAGAATTCTTACAGAAATGAATCCATTTCAATATACCTTCATACATTGAAGTGTATTAAATGTAAGCATAGTGTGTGCGATTGGGATTGAATATACAAATTCAGCATTTTTTAATAAACCCTCTGTAGATTTTAATATACATGTATTTTTATTTAGTACAAAAATTTATTGATTCTACTTTGACATACCAGTTTATTATTTTTCATACAACCTTATTATATGCAATTTCATTAAAATTAATGACATTCTTAACAGTGTACTTATATAACACCAAGGTCCCTTATTGTTTCTTCTGTTGCTGTTCTTATATTACATACTGAATATTGAATATTTAAAAAAATCAGCATCAAATTCGCCAAAATAAAAGACTCATCCCAGGATTCAATTTTTCAACTTGCGGTCGCACCCCTACGGGGCGACCTGGCATTTCCCCGCGGCTCGGAAAAGACGTCCGTCGAGCGAAGGTCACGCTTCACGACGGGAATGAAAACTCGTTCCCCGCGCGCGTTTTGCAACGTATATACGCGAAAGGAAGGCGCAAAAGGGGGCAAAGCAAAATCGCACGCGGCGCGCTCATTTCGCGATGAAATTTCTCGAAAACCATTTGCTCTAAATGGCCGCTCGCGCGATTTATGGGAACCAGTTTTCCCGAAGAATGCGGCGGCGCCGATTGGAAAACTATGCGACGCATTCCGTGCTTTTTCGCCGCGAATACGGCGTAGCGTTCCGCGATTTACATTTGCAAAAAAAAGCTTAATTGCGAAATAAGACATTCTCGGGATATTACTCGCGTTCCTCGAATTTTTAGAATTTTGTTTACATGTACGTAACATCGTTATAATAATGTACAATAATAAATATATATTCATGCGAATAATAACATAGAAACAGGAAACAGATATAAAACAATTCCTAAATTATCAAGTGAAAATTTATCTGCGTTTACAGAGAGATAAAAAGATTGAGGTTTCGCGCGTAAAAAAATTAAAAAAGCATGCAAACGTAAATTCTCGGTAGCATCAAACGACTAAATAACTGAATTCGCATGATACATCGAGATAAAACAATAACACTGGATTAGTTTCCACCAGCAGCTAACGTACTTTTTTTCATGTAAATCCGTTAAATTTGAATTCCAAAACGAAGAGCCAATCAGCGTCGACTACAAGGGACTTTGGTCAAAGGCGCGCGCTGATTGGCCGAACCGAAACGACGCGCCAACTTCGAATCCGGCAACGGCCGAACTACGAACGCATGAAAAAATTCCAGCGTGTTTACTCACGTTCGGCGGTCTCAATCGGAGGGAAAAGAGTGAAAAACGGTTCCTTTTACTCCAGGAGAAAAGTCATCTTTTTGTAATCCATGCACAAAAAACGGGCAACAGGTGGGTGCTCGCGGCAAACACGGCTATTACAGGCACACACTAAGCACAACTCGCGGCGATTTCAACGCTCGTATTCTCCCGCGCACCAAAATAATATCGAGCCGTGAACGCGGAAAAATCGCATCGATTCCTGGGAATACGGGATATTTCAAGCGTCGTTTTGATATTGGAAGATCGGCCGCGGACGCGATAAACGCTGAATAACACTTCATTCAAGGGCTAAACACGAACTGAAGTTTATTTTACTGCATCGCCATCGTTGCCAACAGATTGGAATTTTTGTGATTGTGTGTGAGTTAGGTCATTCTTAAGAAACAAGATGGCGGATTGTCGAATACGACGAATATATATATATATATATATGTATATGCTTATCACAATAGTCAACAATATTGCGAATATTCTAGAGAATAGATCAGTACGAAACATACAGAAACATATAAAATCACAGTCGTTTTATCAGCATTTATCAGTGCCGATAAATATAAAAAGTGCGGGTGACATTTCGTAAAACATCAGTGTGCGAGAAAGGCGTTCACATTCCGCGATCCTCGAATGATTGACGCAGTAAATTCATCGTCATTGAAAGGATTACTAGACGATTCAAAGTAATTCAGTCATGTCGTACGAGGGAAAGTACAACATCAAAAGTCCTGGTGAGTTTGCAAAAGCTTCGCATCTGGTTTTTGTTGTTTACCGTTCGGGGCGGTTTTGGAACGTCCCATTTTCGTAGAATTTAATTTCGAAAATCATTAATTCCGATCTGTTGCTTTAATTTTGACGTTGTTGAATGCACTTAGAAATGTCACTTGAACTGTCCTTGGAAGGAAAGAAAAAAAGTAGCGAAATCAAGAATTGGAAAGATTTACTTGAGTTTGAGATAAGAATATGACATCCAAAATTGTAAAATTATGAATTCTTGATAAAACACTTTGTGGAGAAGACAGTAAATTTTTTTTTTAAGTGGAGGAAATATAAAAAAGAATTGTTTATCTCTACAGTTTAAAATTGAAATTAATAAACTGGGTATTATAGAAAAATAATGTACGAGAATCAATTTGATTTGATTTTTTTTCTATTTTATCATAATATTTTTAAATTAATTTACAGGCTCATTATATTTCATGTATTGCTATTAATTATAATTCAAACAAAACGCATCCAAAAATGTATTATTATGTATAATATGAGAAGCCATAATAAATAAATATTCAAAATATATAAAGTAATTCAGAAATGAAGAAAGCGGTAGGTTTTTAACAGTTTACAAAAATTTATGAATTCTCGATAAAACTGTGTTCGTGAAGATGACAATAATTTAAAAAAATGGGGAAAATACCAAAAAATTTGTTGAACTCTACAATTATAGATCGTTTCATAAACACTGAAAAAATGCCAGATATTTAGAAATTTTTTAATAATCTGTGTTGAGATAATTTTGTCAAAAATTTATAAAACTTCAAATCCTATAAAACATATACCTGAAGTTCCAAACGTTTAAAATTAAACGAAAAAAAAAATATACGAATTTTCAGAAAAAAAAAACTTTCCAGCATCTTTGTAGGACTCTTCAGACAGAACAGCAAACTTCATAGTCCCCAAAAAAATATTTAACACAAACTTCTCCATGACGAGAAATGAGTAATTTATAAATTTTTTCTTTTCGTTTAATTTTAAACGTTTGGAACTTCAGATACATTATAAAACATAATTCTATAAATCTGTTTAAAATAAGAAAAAATACCAGGGAATACTTCAAACTGTATAAACACTAAAAAAAGTATTGAAAATCTATATAAAAGATACTGTTTTATGAAAAATCAATTAAAATTATTAAAATCATTGAAATTTTCAATATTTCAGTAACAAATTTCAGAAATCTCTAAAAATAACAGAGTATACAACAAAATTTGAAGAATAACATACAAACAAACACTCTAAAAATTTATGACTTAACATCTGCAATTTCTTCAATAAACTATAAAAACATTGAAATCTTCAGAATTGGATTCGTAAAGAATCGAGTTCTTGATATTCTTTAATACAAAATAGTATTTAAAATAATAAAAGATTATTACTTAAAAATTTCATAAATGAGGATGTGCCTGAAATTCCAAACTTTTATAAAATAAACGAAAATGAAAAAAAAAATATTTTTCATTGCCACCCATGAATAAAATTAAAAATAATGAGAAATGTTACATAAAATTTGTTAAATATCAAAAATAAAGAATTAATTTCATTACTAGGAATAATAGAACATTTTTTTTATTCTTTGGTTTATTTTAAAACGTTTGGAACTTCAGAGACATAATTCGTTTCATAAATCTTTAAACTTTACCATAATCCCTAAGGCTTAGCGATGAAAAAACGGTAACATTTTAACATTTTTTTGAAAAATATTTTATAAAAATTAAAAAATATAATGATAATGTTTTTCTATGGAAAATGATTCTTCAAATTCAACAATTTTTATTTGAACAGTCGAATCATTCGAGTTTAACAAAAAATTCTAATAAACATTATTGATTATTTTTATTTTAGTATAACAAGCTTTACAGTTCATTAATTTAACAATTTAGATCACAATTTCTAAAATATTGAATTTTTCTTTCAATGATGCAATTTCTAAGTCAAATTTTGAAAAAATTTGAATGTTTGTTATACTTGTCATTCAACCAAAAATTTTGAATGTTTCTGTAGGTACCTGAAGTTGGCACAACATTTTGCTTCGAAAAAGATAAAATTACGTAAAATAATTGCCCATCGTATGCCCACTTTTGCCCATACAATAGATT
>JAPYZL010140048.1:0-10900 GCA_030522825.1 Platygaster orseoliae
GAGTACCAACATAACGCCACCAAAAGATCAAAAATCGAACATACGTAGCCCGCGAAAATTCAAAATTCGCGATACTTTTTGAACAAACCTCGTAAATCAATGACGCGCCGAGTTATAATATATATATAAATAAATAATGCCAATGAATTTTTCTGCACTTCAGGAGCATCGCTAAAGTAAGAAAAATTATGTGTCCAAATTTAATTTCATTCCAATGTCTAGTTCCAAAGTTATGGCGAGTTAAGTAAAAAAAGTTTATTGAAATATTTCGTTTTCGTCTTCTTTTTGATCGGATCTTCGCGTTACGCCCCCTCCCTTAGTAAGTCGAGCGCTCCCGCTGTTTTGCTATCCGGGCCCTCAATTATATAACGTCAAAATTTTTATTTGATGTTTCACTACACAAGAATATTAAATCCTGAGTACTAGTATAGTAAAAATCACAATTTGCATTCTGCAAAGTTTACATTTTCCGAAATTATCTAATATAAATTGGCACACATATTGTACTTTGTACAATATTTTTTCACCATTTAGTATTGTAATAAGTAAAACAAAAATCACAAAATTAGCAATATTATTGTAAAACTTACAATAATCTATTACTTTTCACTATATATTGCTCAGAAAGTACTAGATTTATTTCTCAGTGAACGACCCCAGCAAATTCCTGCACGCGGTTAAAAAAATTTTCACTTTTTGCTGCTTGAGATTCGAAACTCTATGAACGATACATGAACAGCACTCACTTGTATCAATGTCGAAGCACTCTATGACAGGAACTCAAGTCATTCAAGTTCACAAAACCGTTCGTTTCTGAGGAAGTTTTCTTTAATTCCATGAAAAATGTTGTAAGCCTGGAACTAGAAAATGCATGCGTGATGATGTGAGTTGAAAATGATAGCTATCGCTGATCAACTTGGGTGCAACTTGGGCCGGAGCCTCTGACATCCCAGCTTTTCGTTCCATGCGAACTTTGAGAGCGTTGCGGCCTCTGAGAGCGGTCTCACGCTGGGAGGGCATGAAAGTAAGTTTCAGGTTTTCGAGGACCTTCACGTACCGCGTTTGCAATGAGAATAAAGGCCGCCTAATTTTTGTGATGATTGGAGTATTTGTAATATATTTTATGTTGGATTCATTACATATTGTCTGTACAAACGAACAGAAGGTGGAAGAGGAAATTGCTGATGCTTAGGTCATTGTGAAAAACTGTTGTTTGCTTTATTTATCATGTGCATAGGCACCGGTGCCCGAGTCTCGTTGGTGTTCGCACTAATACTGACATTTTCTCACCGTCAGAGCTTTTGTTTCTATACTGAGTGATGGGCATTAGTTTGTGGTCTCGAGGAGACGTTGATGGAGTAAAGTTATAAAGTATAATTAACTTATTGAAATGATATATTAATTTGAACCGGTGAATGAATTTCTCTAACTTGAATAAAGCATTGCAAAATTGATGGAGTACCAAGCGTACCAATAAATAATTTTAAACAAAAAGAAACATAAGTAAAACCACGTACTATATCAAATAAAAATTTCTCTGTCAATTTTCCTCATTTGTAAAAAAAAAACGTCAATTACTCCACTCTGCCAATGAATTTCCTATTAACTGTTTTGAACAATGAAATAAATTATTTCCAAAAACAGACGACTTATTTTGTTTCAGGGATCTCGGCTAACAATGACGTACTCCCACAATAACGAATATACCCACGTGTACTATGGTCTTGGGCTCTTGAATGTACATTTTCTAAATGTTTCGTTGTGTCTATTCTATCTCGTGAAAGTGTGTTCCAGTGCGAGTCACGTGGTTTTCTGGGGATGCAAGATTGTTTTTTTGCGTAGCTTCTACCGTGTTCTGTGATCCACTTCTAATTTTTCGCACACAGGTATCTCTCATAAACTTCGTAGCGTCGCTCTGTGGCGCGGGCGGGATCCAAGCCTTCAAAACAATGCGGACCCTAAGAGCTCTTAGGCCTCTCAGGGCGATGTCTAGAATGCAGGGAATGCGGGTATGTAACCCACCGTCTCAGGCGACCTTACCTACATACATTTTACCTCATTACCCACACGTATATCAACATTTTCACAAGTTGCAAAGGTTTTTTATCGAGTTTTTGTAATTATTTATAGTTTATTTACGATGTTCAATTCGTAGTATTATTTGGCACTTACTGCAGGGATTTTTCATCAAATTCGTATGTTCAGTTTCATTTAATTTGAAAAAACTAGATCATAGATCATGGATCATTAGCACAAAAACGTTTTTTTTTATCAGTCAAATTCAGATAACGTCAGAAAAATAAACTTTTTGGTGATTGATGGCTACATATTCATATTCTCAAAAGGTAATGATGAAAATATTTTTTGAAGTGAAACTTCTTTAGAAAGATCAGTATGATCAATAGTAAAACTTAGTCTCGGTATTTTACAAATATTTTTTGAATGACGAACAATTTTTTCAAGCATCTCATACTTAAATGATACTTAAATTTTCAAGTTTGCCATTTGCATCGAACCATTCATTTTGAAATTTTCATAAAAATTCACAGAATACTATGATTTTTATGCAATGATCGAATTTAGTAAAACATTTGAATAACCTAAAAAAAGGGATTTGACTAATTTTTTGAATTGATCTCATTATAATTTTGACAAACAAGAATCATTTATAGTTAAATACACAGTATGTACCCTTGCAATGTTTATTCATACAAAATTTTCACTTTTTCTGCCAGTAGAGAAATAGTGCGTTTACATGCGTTGAGCGTTTGAGGAAATCAGTAGAAAAACACAATGCATTGAATGATTTTCCACAAATTTCACATTCCGATACTTCAATTCATTTCGGTTTCGAGTTTAAACAAAAATTTGATTTGCATTAGTTTTTCAGAGTATTATTACAAATTTATAGATAATTTTTATGATTTGAAAAAATTTTTCGAAAAAAAAAATGATTGACGGAAAGTGTAATATGATTCTAATTATTTCCTTCGATTTTTTTTACAATTGCGATTCGAAAAAGTGATATGATTTTTGTTTTTGCTTTTCCAAGTTATTGAAAATAAAAAAATTCGATTTTTTTAATACCTAGCCCTATTCAAGAGTTCGTTGGAATTTCAAATAATTTAGAAAAAGTGAATAAAATTTCACGAAGCACCCAGAATTTAAAAAATTCCTTTATAGGCTTTGTTGAAAAGTTTATATTAAGTTGCATAAATTATTAACTTTTTATATTTTCCTCAAAAACTACTACTTTTTCATATAAATCACAAAATATTTCTCTCAAATTGAAATATTGTTATCATTAAGCAGTGAAATAAAAAATGAGCTGTTCCAAAAAATATGAAATATAAAATTCGTTGGTCGAAATTAAACAATTTCCATCTTGGAAAATTTTTTCTGTATTCACCCCTGACGACCACTTTCAAACGAATTTACTTCTATTAGATAATCTTTTTTTTTAATTCTGATTTAATTATTTTGATTCTCCTTACAGTATCAATAAAATTAGTGTTCATTTTCCAACCCAAAATAAAGTATAGAATTAAATGAAATTCGCAAAAACAGTAATCCTCACAAACACGATATGCACTTTCCATACTTTTCACGCTAGTAGACGCACAGATGCTTTCTAACAATGGCCCCTACTAGATACACACGAAATAGTATATATTCCAAGGTGAATACACAAGGAGAAATAATCAGTTTTTTTTTATTTCTTCATAAGACCGTAATCCTCGGCTCAGCCTCGGTCTACGAACTTTTGAATCGTAAATAAAATTTTCTGCTCAAAAATTATACAATAAACTGGAGTATGAAACTGTTTATGTTCGCGTAAGTTTCTCATAAAAAAGAAGATTTTCTAAAAAAGTACATGAATAAAAATGTTTGGTTCTAGCAACCAAATAATTAAGTAATATATACACCAATAAAAGTCTTGCTTAAAACAATTATTGTGTTCGATATGAAAATTTTATATAAGTACTCACAGTGAAAAAACGTTTTAATTTTTTACTCGTGCATTTTGTGTGCATCTAGAAAGTGTCACCAAAAGTATAAAAGCTACAATACAAAATTTATACACGTAGTTGGTATAGGAAAAATCACATGATGAAGTAAGTTGAATAGAAAGCTTCAAAATGAAATGCATTTCACACTTTTTTGTTACAAGGTCGCTGAGACATTGGGTGTAGAGTTGTATTCATACCCATGCCCCATGTACACTATAAATTTAGCGATAATCTCACGAGAATGTGCATGGTCTCGTGAAAATCTAGACTGCGACGAGAAAATGGTATGTTGCATGTGCTTGCTTGCTTGCCTCAAGTCGACACTACAATATAGGTATAGTAGCGAATGCGACGCTTTTCATTGTAAATATTCGCAAATAATTACCACGCTGAATGTTGCATGTTGCGTATGACGTAGAAACAAACATGGATTTTTCAGCATTAACGATGTTTTGTGTAAAGGCGTATTTTAAAATATTTTTGAGGGTACTGATTTTGGAAAAATCGAAATTTAATAAACATTTTGGTACCCTCGAAAAACATACGCTTTTTACTCTAAATTGGTATATAATTTTGTCAGTAAAATGTATAAAAATAGACATTTAACAGTTTTTCACAAAATAATTGAAAAAATTGTGTATCAATTTACTCAAAAAATGACATAGTATTGGAACGGCATGTGAATTTTTACTGCGAAAACCCTAAAAACATTGCAAGAGTTGTTTAAGTTTCATAAAAAAATCTAAAAACTTGATCGTCTGAAATTCTGTTGCATTTTCCAGCATCGTGATACATGAAGTAAAAATGTTTTTTAACATTCCAGAATTGGAACATAAAATGAACATTTTCGTAATCGGGAGCTAGAGTCAATTTTTGCGAAGCCGTACGTTTTTGCCCGAGCCGAAGTCGAGGGTCAAAATAGGCGAAGCCAAAATTGACGATAGCTCACGATTGCGAACAATATTTTTCATCACAATAGCCTCAAAGTCACGTCCAAATGTCCGGTGTATAAACTGCTCCAGTATAAGTTTATTATTTCGTAACTACATTTATAACTAACATATTCTTACTCAAAATCACGTTACACGTAGAAAAAAAATAGCACACTATGCTTCTTATCCAACTGAATTGGATTTCGTTCTGTCAAGGTCGTGGTGAATGCCTTAGTCCAGGCGATTCCATCTATCTTCAACGTGCTCCTCGTCTGCCTGATTTTCTGGCTGATCTTTGCGATCATGGGTGTCCAACTTTTCGCTGGAAAATACCATAAAGTAAAGATTTATAATGAAAAATAATAACCACACTCCTTTAAGGGGGTCTCCTTATTCAGAACCAAGAAAAATAGTATATTATTGTGAGTTTTCACAATGCCTGACTGGACGAAATGAAGGGTTGCAGCCCAAGGCGAAGCCGATGGATGTAATCGTTTCGTCTAAAAAGGCATGGTTAAAACTCGCAATACGATATTTTATTTGTAGTTTTCGAATAATTCACGTCCAAATATCCAAATATTCGTAAATTACAAATAAAGGTACTTTTTCCTAATTTTTTTTTTGAAGCAGAAAATAAAAACGCAGGACGAAGATTATTCGTATATTTTTATTTACACATCTAAACTTTGAAAAACAATTTTTTTTATTGAAAAACAACGAAAAATTTTGGAGTAATCAAAGATTTCTCGAAACCACATTTTTCAAAATTGTGTGCACGATTAAAAAAGAACCATTCAAGCTATTACTATAAACTTTTTTTTATTTTTAGATAATTAAAATTCGCTTATAGTAAACCTCTAATTTACATAATACAACACTTATTTTTATTATATTTAACGCATTTTAAACAAAAAAAAGGGTGACAAATTCGATTTTTTTTAAAGTGACTAAAAAAATCAATAAAAAAAATTTTTTTTAGAATTTTTTAGGTTTACTATAAGCGCATGAATCTGCTGATTAAAAAAATATATTATATGTGTGTTTCAAATGAAAAATTTTGATAATATCATGCATGCAAATTCACTTGTCCGTGGCGAGACGCTGCACGGGATGTTCGACCACTCCGAAATTTTTCGTTGTTTTCAAATAAAAAAATTGTTTTTAAAAGTTTAGATATGTAATTAAAAATATACGAAAAATCGTTGTCCTGCTTTTTTATTTTCTGCTTCAAAAAAAATTAGGAAAAAGTACCTTTTTTCTTGATTCTAGATAAGGAGACCCCTTTAATTTCAAATTAAATCCCAAAAATTCAATTTTGAAAATTATTTCATTTGCGCATGATACATCGAATCTGTTTTATATTTTCTTTATTTGTTTCCCATCATTTTCCACCATTTTCGTAACTAACGAGAAAATTTGTCAGTGCGTAGATCAAAATAAAACGACGCTCAGTTACGAAATTATTCCGGATCGAAACGCTTGCCTTGCGGAAAATTATACATGGGATAATTCTCGAATGAATTTCGACCATGTTGGAAAAGCGTATTTGTGTCTTTTCCAAGTCGCTACGTTCAAAGGCTGGATACAGATAATGAATGACGCTATTGATTCGAGAGAGGTTCGTTATTAACAAATATTTTGGACTTGAATATTGAATATAGTTTTAGGCAGGTGCGTAGGCATAGGGGAGTTTTTAGTTTTATACCCCTTCCAAAATTCGGACAAAAAAAAAATTCTTAGTTCATGTAAAAAAATTTTTTAAATATAAAAACTTAGAACATGCAAATTATATAAGGAAGGAATACAAACAATAAAAAATAGTAAAAATATTTTAAAAAATCGTGAATATACTTACGGAAGACTAAAAAATATAACGAATGGTGTCATATAAAATCTCAGAGTTGAACAACGTACATAATATTTATTTTATAAATTCAAAATTAACAATAATGCTGGCTTTGAAACATTTTTCTTAAACGAAAGAATAATTATCATTTTTTGGCTAGGATAACGTAGAAAACAAAAATTAAAGAAAAACTAGAATGTACGAAAATGTTGAGAATCTAAAAAACTTCGAAAACTGGAGCATAGAATTTGAGGAATCTATATTGAAATTCATGAAAAAACTTTCAAGTTTTTAAAATTAAACTCAACGAAAAAATTGTTTTCTGAAAAATTAGAAAAATACTAACGATCTATAAAACTTCGAATTCTAGAGCATCATTTCTCAAAAGCATATAAATATTATAGAAATCTATAATACTTATAAAAAAAGGGACAGAATCTTTTTAATAAAAAATTATGCATATACAAGAAACCTATAAAACAAATAATTCAGGTGGATGGAATTGTCCCAGGAATTAACCAAACTACTGAAAATTGATTGAAATTGAAATTCGAAAAATCCATAAAGCGATCAACAAAAATACTCAAATTTCTATAAAAATACGTAAAAAACCTCTAAAATTGCATAAACACTAAAAAATGCGAGAATTGTTAGATTACTAATAAATTCTGTTAAATTTCAGAAATATTTCGGAAAAGATGCGGTTGTTTTTTAAAATCGAATTATAGACACAAAACCTTTAAGATATTTAATAATATAGCATTCAAATATAGAGATCTAAATAGGAATCCATAGAAGTAGTAAAATTTGTAAGATTACAACAACATTTTCTAAAAAACATACATCATGAAAATTATAGTTCTCAATGAATTATTTTCAGTATGTGGAATTATGATCTTCCCCAAAATTTATAAAAATATCTCAACTTTTTAGAACTTTGATTCCTTGAAAATCTATTTCTAGAAAGCTGAATGAAAATCTATACTATTAGAAATCCTAAAGAATTATAAAAAGTTCCGAAATTTTTAGAATAAATAATCTAAACCTCAGTGACTTGAAAATAACGAAAGTTGAATTCCAGTATATATTAAATACAATTATGAAAAATGTTCGAGACTCTAGACTCCAAAACTTGTATAACTCCAAAATCTCGAAATTCGAAAAATTTACATATCATTCTTTAGTTAACAGATAGTCAAAGATTAAAAAAATATTAAATCCTGAATAAAAAAATTTTTTTTCAAGAAACTCTTCCCGAAAATTTGTTCTGCCTACGCCCCTGGTTTGAGGTGTTAAGTTTCTGAGATTGGCTTATTTTCAGAGTGAAATTCACAATAAACTCATGTAAACCGATTACAAAAAAATAATTTACTTAAAGAAAAATCTTAAAAACCTGAAATACCTGATATAATTTACATTACTGAAATTGAAAACTCAGACCCTTCGAAAAATATTATATAAAGAACATAACCTTAAAGAATAATATTTTAACTACTTCAATTCCAATTTTTTAATTATATCACATAACCGTATATTTTCAATCAAGCAACTTAACAACAACAACAAAAAAGCCATTTAAGATGGCATTTCCTTTACGAAAAACACTTCGAAAATCCATTACATTAATAACGTACTTCTCCTTTCAGATGGGAAAACAGCCAGCTCGCGAGAAAAACATTTACATGTATCTCTATTTTGTATTCTTCATCATATTTGGATCATTTTTTACTCTAAACCTATTTATCGGAGTGATCATCGACAATTTCAATGAGCAAAAAAAGAAAGCTGGTGGTTCACTTGAAATGTTCATGACAGAGGACCAGAAAAAGTATTATAACGCGATGAAAAAAATGGGGAGTAAAAAGCCCCTGAAAGCCATTCCCAGACCAAGGGTAATAATAAACAAATTATTTGTTTCATTTTCATTGTTGCTCGTTAACAGGGTTGATAAAAATATGCATGGATTATGCACACATTTAAATTCAATGTCATTCAATTAAATTCGTTTAAATCCATTTAATAGAATTCATTCAATTAATTTCGTTTGAATCCATTTCATAGAATTCATTCAATTAAATTCGTTTGAATCCATTTCATAGAATTCATTCAATGAAATTCGTTTAAATCTATTTTTTTCCATTTATTCAATTCATTCAATTAAATCAATTCAATTCATTCAATTAAATTTCTTCAAATCCATTTCATTCAATTCGTTCAAATCCATTTAATTCAATTAATTCAAATCCATTTAATTCAATTCATTCGATTTAATTCGTTCAAATCCGTTTCATTCAATTCATTCAATTCAATTCATTCAAATCCATTTCATTCAATTCATTAAATTCAATCCATTTGAATCCATTTCTTTCAATTCATTCAATTCAATCCATTTGAATCCATTTCTTTCAATTCATTCAATTCAATTCGTTCAAATCCATTTCATTTAATTCATTCAATTAAATCAGTTTGAATCCATTTCTTTCAATTCATTCAATTCAGTTCGTTCAAATCCATTTCATTCAATAAAATCAGTTTGAATCCATTTCTTTCAATTCATTCAATTCAATTCGTTCAAATCCATGTCATTAAATTAAATCAGTTTGAATCAATTTCTTTCAATGCATTCAATTCAATTCGTTCAAATCCATTTCATTCAATTCATTCAATTTAATTTATTCAACTAAATTCGTTCAAATCCATTTCATTCAATTTAATTCGTTCAAATCCGTTTCATTCAATTCATTTAATTAAATTCGTTCAAATGCATTTCATTCAATTCATTTAATTAAATCAGTTCAAATCTATTTCATTCAATTCATTCAATTCAATTCGTTCGAATCGATTTCATTCAACTCATTCAGTTAAATTCATTTCATCATTTAAGTTGAACGTCATTTAACTTCATTGAAATTCAACGCCAAATTTAGTATGTCGGTTACAGCAAACTATAATATGTTTTTTCAAATTTTCAAAGACTTTCAAATAAAAGAACGCGGCGAAAAACGTAGTTCTATGTCAAAAACACCGTTTTTTCTCTAAAAATTTTGTACCCGTTGCATTTCAACCATTTCAACGAAATTTACAAAATATTTTTGACTCCTGTCGAAATTCGCTATTAACTTCAACTTTTTTCCAACAAATGGAGAAAATGTGCATGCACGTTGAAAAAAAAAGCTAAAATCTGGATTATATGCAAAAATATGCATGTGGGTCATTCCATACAAGATTTTCATTCAAAAATTTTTTTTCCTCGAATTATTTTTTTTCACATAGTTTTATTGAAAACAAAAAACACGTATATTTTTATTGCATCATAAAATACAAAATTTACAACTTATGAATTTTTCAACTTTTCATGTTCAGAGGAAGTTACTCTGAACACTAGCTAATATGCAAAAAAGTATTAAATTTGGAAAATATCCAACCATCATGAAACGTATGCTTTTTTCTCAGCTTTCGAATGAAGGATATTACAAATCGAAGTAATCGTTTATAATAAAAATTACAATTTTTTAAACAAATTCATATTTTTCGAACTTGGTTATGTTTTTTTTTTATTTTTTTGCGGTAAAATATTCTTCAAACATTTTCGCAGATACTCACAAAATTTTAGAATGGGCAGTTCAAAATTGTGGCTCCAATGAATTTTCAAACTTTCGCGTTCGCGCTCGTAATGCGTGCTCGCTCAGGCTCGCGCTTTGCTTCTCGTGCTGCAACCTTTTTGAGTCGATTACGGGACTTGTCATTTGTAGTGAATAATTATTCGTTTTCGATTATTTTACTTTTTTATTTATTAATATATATTATATATTATTTATTTATTTATAAGAATGAATACGCTTGAAACGTGTCTGAGCGAGCGCACGTTTAAAAATTCATTGGAGCCACAATTTTGAACTGCCCATTCTGAAATTTTGTGAGTATCTACAAAAATGTTTGAAGAAAATTTTACCGCAAAAAAATTAAAAAAAAAACATACCCAAGTTTGAAAAATATGAATTTGTATAAAAAATAGTAATTTTTGTTATAAACAATTACTTCGATTGATTTGTAATATCCTTCATTCGAAAGCTGAGAAAAAAGCATACGTTTCATGATGGTTTGATATTTTT
>JAPYZL010140052.1:0-20465 GCA_030522825.1 Platygaster orseoliae
CGACAATTTTGTGACCTGCGCGCGCCTGCGCACACGCAGGATATCGATAATGTAGGTAGGTCTGCATTATCGATATCGTGTCTATGCGCAGGCGCGCGCGGGTCACAAAAGTGTCGGAGGAAATTTTTGTCGGAGCAAATGTACTCACCCGGACCTACTTTAAAAGTAGTAAAAACACTATCCGTCGTATTTTTACTAAAAATCGGTAATTAAACCAACGATTAGTAAATACACTAGTATTATAATAGTTAATATACTACTATAATTAGAGTAGTTTTACCAACGTCTAGTAAAAATACTACTTTTTAAGTAGGTCCCATTTTTAGCTACGTTGAAAGTAGTAATTTCACGAATGATTTTTTTACAGTGTAGTTGTAGCATTGGCAACTTCAGAACATCGTGATAAATTCAGCGCAGCTGCTTTCAGACTGCAACGCGAATAAATCGAGAGATTTGACAACGGATAGATTTTGACAGATGTCAAATTAGTATGATTGAATTATTTGTTTACAAGGTGATTCAATAAAAATGTCCGCGAATTGAATATATAAGGGCCAGTGGAGGAAAAGAAAACATATTGAGTACTTGACAATACTCAGTCAGTAATCCCGAACAATAATATTATGAATTCCGTAATACAGTGTTGCCACATTGTTCATACGTGACAGTTCAAATGTGACAGTACTGTGCAAAAAATTGACGGTCAAAAATTCTGAATTTTTTCCCATATAAACAGCACAATTTCTTCTATGCAATGAATATTTTTTTATTTTTTTCGAACAGAGAATTCATATTCTGTAGATAAAAATATGTCCAAGCCCATAAGCGCCCATGTTATTTTTAATATTTTTTTATTAATAATTGGCATGGTCGATTTCTTTGATTTTTTGCATATCTGTTCAGTGTAGAAAAAAGAGTAAGTATACAAAATTGCAAAAAAATCGGACAGAAAATGCCTTTCCGCTACACTACTTTAATTCATCTTAGTTTTTATCTGAGGTTGGCAGCACGCGCGCGAAATTCCTGGGAATTCCCTAGCGTCCCTAGAAAACGTGGCAACATTGTGACGCCCGCGCGAGTGACGTCACCCAATCCGACATCATCGTGTAGCCGAGGAAGTCGGCCATTTTGCCTGTGAGCGAAATCAGAAATTTCGTGTCTTTAAAAAAGCTGCCGCAGGTCGAAACCCAATGATTTCGTTAAACGTTTACAAAAACCGGCCGATTTTGTAATTGCATGCGCTATTTTAAAACGCACGACCCGGAAATTTCGCGCAAACACCCATGATGGAGGATAAAGCGTCACTGAAGGAACTTGACCAGTGGATTGAACAGTTGAACGAATGCACGCAACTTTCTGAGTCCCAAGTTCGAACTTTGTGCGACAAGGTATGTGCATTTTTCCGATGAAATTGATATCAAAAACGATTCCCGCACCCGCTAATTTGGTTTTCGCAACAGACCCAGTTTTTCGCGAAAACATTTTATCGACGATCGCATCGGTAATCAAGTCGTTTTTTTTCCCGTGCTGAATGTGTCATTTCGAGATTTGCAGTAATATTGTGCACTTGCGACGATCCCGAGTAATTTTTTTTTCGTCCCGTATGTTTATGATGTGTTTTTGCAATTTCTCCCGCGTAATGAATTTTATTGCAAAAGTTGCAAAAAAGTTGGCAATATTGCAGGGAAAACATTGAAAGTAAAAAATTGTATAAAAATGATAAAAGTTGGTTTTTGGTGTTATTTGTTTATGGTCATAAATTGAATTTTGCGCCTTAAAATTTGTTAAATGAAGATTGTTGATTTGAGGCTTTTTTGTGAAAACAATTAAGTTGGTAGTGAATGAGTTGTTTTGATGATTAATTTCTGTATTCTTAGATAAAGTACAACTGATAAAATGATTCACAGAGGCGTAGGCAGAGGAGGGTTCAGAAGTTGGAACTCTGCGAAATTTGAGGTCAAATTAATTATTATTTCATGTGTAAATGAAAGAAATATTGAAATAAAAATATGTAAAAATAATCAAAATTTACTTATTTGTCTAAAAAACAAAAAACATTTTTTTATGTAGTGCCTCAAAGTTAGGAGAAATTTAAAATTCTTAATTTCGCTTGCTCGAAAAATAAAGATTCTGACTTCTGGAAAATTTTTTTTCATAACAGAATTGTTGATATAAATGATATATTACATCAATAAATTAAATTTAATTAAATTACATGATATAATGTATTATTTTTGATATAAACTAATATAGTATTAAAAATTGAATGTTTCTGTGTTTGAAGTTCCAAACGTTTATGAAGTAAACAAAAACGAAAAAAAATTGATCTTTCATTTTCACCATAAATAAAATTCAAAATTATAATAAATGTTAGAATATTACTTGTAAAATAATAATAATTATGCATTAGTTTGTTAGCTAGGGATCATAAAACAATTGTTTCTATTTTTTCGTTTATTTTTAAACGCTTAGAACTTCAGAGACATGAATGTTTGAAAATGGTTTTAACTAATAAATAATTTTAAAATATTAGAATTTAATAAGGGCGAAAAATTTTAAAAACATGAAATTAATATAATGTTTGAAAATTGTTTTAACCCAATGAATGATGAAAAAATATTAGAATTTGAGAAAGGCGAAAAATTTAAAAAACTTGAAATTCTGGAACATCAAATTCTAGAAAATCTATGCAGTAATCCATAAAAATAATATTACCATTTGAAATACTAGAAAAAACTATAAAATTATATTAATAACAAAAATTATAAAAATATAAGAAATCTATATAGATGTTTTCTCAGAAATCCATAAAAATAAATACTAATTTCAAGAATTTAAAATTATAAAAATCTACTTAATTGTCTGAAAAACATGAAACATGTTTTCATGTGATGCCTCAAAGTTAGGCGAAATTCAGAATTTTGCTTGCTTAAAAAATAATGATTCTGACTTCCAGAAAATTGTTTTTTATAACAGAATTCTTAAACAAAAGGTTTAACTAATATAGCCTAGAAAATAGAATGTTTGAAAATTGTTTTAACCCTATAAATGATAATAAGGTATTAAAATTTGAGAAAGGCAAAAAATTTTAAAAACTCAAAATTCCAGAACTACAAATTCTAAAAAAATTTATGCAGTAATCCATAGAAATACTATTAATTTTTTAAATACTAGAAAACACTATCAAATTATGTACATAACAAGAAGTCTATATAGATGTTTTTTCAGGCATCCATAAAAATTTATACAAATTTTAATTTACAGCATCAAGTTATAGAAATCAAATAAATACTATGAATCTATAAATATACCAAAAAATGCTACCAAATTGTATGATAGTTTATAAAGTATGAAAAATATTAAAAATCTACTTCTACCACTTAAATCTAATAAAATATATAATTTTCTCCAACATTCATGAAGCTGCGAAGTTATTAAAAACAAATTCTAAAATTTTATACAGAGCAATTCATAAAAATACCAGAAAATAATTAAAACTGTCAGAATACTCGAAAATACTTACATTACTGAAAATCTGTATTAAAGATAATATTCCTAAAATTTCAAGTATTTAAGGAATAAACAAAAACATTTGTTTTCTATTTCCACTTACAGTTAGAGCGAGAAAAAGTTAGTAAAGTTTGATAACATTTGTCAAATATTAATAGTTACATTTCTTACTCTATTTGGAATTTCAGAAACATTTAAAGACACTGTTTTTTGAAAAATCTAATTAAATATTTAAATTATACATAGCTTTTGATTTCAAAGCATCAAATAACATAAATCTCAATTTATCCATAGAAATATTAAAAATTTATAAAAGTATCAGAATATACTACGAAATTTCATTAGTTACGAAAAAATTCTAGATTCTTGAAATCTGTAGAAAAACCGAAATTCTGAAGAACTTTGATTCCTGAAGTATTAGATTCTATGAATAAATGGTTGAATCTTCATATTTATTCATAGAAATACAAAAAAATTTATAAAAATACCAGAAATTACCTTGATTCATGTTAATATTTTTTATCATAAAAATCTTTCATAAGCATGCACCCTTAATCATCTTATTTCAGTAAACCTACAAAAAAATCTAATTAAATATTTAAAGTATCTAAAACTTTCGATTTTATAGCAACAAATTACATAAATTAAAGTTTATCCATAAAAATATAAAAAAATATATAAAATATCAGAATATGCTAGGAAATTCCATAAGTTACACAAAAAACATAAAAATTTAAAAGACCTATAAAATACATGTGCCTGGAATTCTAAACGTTTATGATGTGAAAATGAAAAAAAATAAATTTTACATCAATACCATTAATTAAAATTAAAAATAATGAAAAACGTTGAATAATAATTCCTAAATATCGATAATTATGGTTTATTTAATGATTAGGTATAACGAATCATTTTTTTATTTTTTCATTTATTTTTAAACGTTTGGAACTTGAGAGACATTAAAATATGTTCATAAAGTTTACAACGTTGAAAAATCACACAAAAATTTTTTTCTGAGATTTATCATAATGTTGAATCTTGAAAAAACAAATTCGAAGAAGCCCCTAACAAGGAATTTTTTTAACATGTTTATACCCTAGTGATTTTGGTTTTTATAAGAAATTGCAAAATTATTATAACAATCAGGAAATTTTTATAAGAATTCTATTCCTCATAAGGTCTACCCTAAAAAATTCTAATAAGAAAAATATCTTTTATAAAAACTAGTGACACTTGTATAAGAAATTAAAGATTTTTTGTAATAAAATATTAAAGCATCCTATATTTCTCATGAACTGGAATTTTTATAAAAAAATTGTTTATAAAGATGTCTGCAGGAAATAAAGTTTTATAAGAAAAGTTTTTATTACAAGAATCTTGAAACGACAAATTTATTTTATTTTACGGTTTTAAATTGTTGATGGCAAATCTCAGAAAAAAATTTTCATGTGATTTTTCAACGTTGTAAACTTTGTGAACATTGCCTAAACCTTGATAATTTGAAATGTTAAGGAACTGTCAACAAACCTTTGACCTATAATCCATGCCTTCATTGGTTCATTAGCAGTCCAGGTATATATGTCTATGTTATAATTGACATTGATATTCAATATCAATCAGGGACGGACCCAGAAAATTATTTCGGGAGGTGTTTTCAGAATTTTGAAGTTGATAACTTTTTTTCTTTTTTTTCGGAGATTTGTTGGAAATAAAAAAATTGATGACCTTTTTTTATTTATAGATTTGTTATACAAGGAAACATTTGATTATCGGAAATTATCGACCTTTTTTTTTTGAGAAATTTAAGGACACTCAAAATTTCAAGGGGGGGGGGGGTCTGGACCCCCCAGACCACTCCCCTGGATCCGTCCCGATGTCAATAAATTCTTGCTTCAAATTTCTTAGAAACGTAATTTGAATATTCTAGAATCCAGGGAGTTTACTTTTAAACTCTAATCATTATTCTTCTAATCTAATCATATTATGTAATCTAATCATTAATCTTGCAGTCCAAGAATTTTCAAATTTGTTAATTTCAGAAAACAATGAACTGCAGAGTGTCATAATTTATATCTCAATTCTTTCAGGGTTCAGATAAATTTTAAAAAATCCTTAATAGTGAGAAAGTCATCAAAAAACAAAATATTTCAATTTATATTTTATTCGATGTATACAAATAATCTGTTATTTAATTTTGATAGTCAAACATTTTAATTTAGATTAATTCATTTTTTTGGTTATTTGTTTCTCAAAATTTTCGAATAACGTTATTATTTTTTTACATCTCGTACAAAAAATATAGTGCAAAAGTTTTTTTTGCATTTTTTATAATACATTTGGAGTTATTTGAGAGTTTTAAAAGAGTCAATAATATTGCCAAACTACTCAAGCTATTTCTTAAGCAGACTGAAACAGATTTTTTTAAGTGGTTAAGAAAATCACAGGAAATATCAATCTAAAGACACTTTTTTAGGAAGAAATTTTTTTCGAAACGAATTTTCGAAGAAAATACGTTATGCTCTTATTGATTTGTTTAAAAGGTAAGTTTTGCTCGAACTTTGGATTACGGACAAGTCTTACAATGCATTTATTGATTTTCTAGTCATGTCATTCGAAGCAGCGTGATTTGTGTAATTTATTCATAATTTTGTAAGTGAATCTTGAAAAGTAGAATCTTCATTAGAAATTTGTGATTTCTCGTTATCTTTCTTTTTTTTGCGCTCTTTAAATTTAATGTAAACGTAGAAGTTTTTTAATGTTGAATGTTAAGAAAAAATTTATAAACAAATTTCAAATTATTATTTTAAACTTTACTCGCCATTATATATTTTTAAAAATATATAAAATATTAATTTTTTTAATTTACTATTATATATCATGTAAATATATTTTATTATTATTTTAATATTTTAAACTTTATTTATTATTATTTAAACTTATTGTTTGTGGTTTTGTAAACTGTTACAAAATACGAGTCCTAGTTCCATGATAAAATTAGAAAAAATTCAATGAAGTACATGATTTTTTTTTTTCAAGTTCTACAAATTTTTGAGAATTTTCAAAATATTTTAAATCTTTTTTACGTAAAATTCATAAAAAATTTGGATGCACAACATTCTGTGTAATTTTTTTAATAATATCAGAAAATTTTCAGTAAAAAAAATATTTCCTTTTCCATTAGTTAAAACAATAGTTTTTCATATTTTTCAAAATAGTTTTAATAATAGTTACATTCAAAAATACAATTGCAATATGAAAGGTAATTTTTGGATTGCACTTTTCATAAATAAAAATATCCAATTTCACAAGACTGTTCAAATAAACATGTTTGCGCACAGAGCTTAAGAGATTTGCATGCGCGAAAACAAACATTGCTTTTGGATTCTGTTTATACTATAACTTCACTTGTCAAGAAGATACTTAACTCGTATTAAAATTAAATCGTCGAGATCTAAAAATAGATCTTCGTATCAAACAAGGAAAGTGCTCGTAGTGCAAATCAAATATACGAAATGAATCACTTCCTACATTATTTTTAGTCGTCGAATAAATGTAGCTGTACGCACATCATCGGACTGTTGAATATTGTTGCAGGCAAAGGAGATTTTATCCAAGGAGTCCAATGTACAAGAAGTAAAATGTCCAGTCACAGTTTGTGGGGATGTTCACGGACAGTTTCACGATCTCATGGAACTGTTTCGAATAGGTGGGAAATCGCCGGACACAAATTACCTGTTCATGGGAGATTACGTCGATCGTGGGTATTACTCGGTTGAAACTGTCACTCTTCTCGTTGCTTTGAAGGTAATGAAACAATGCTAGTGAATAAAAGGGTTGAATTAGTTTTGAGAAACCAGGAAAAATGAGAAAAAAAATTGGACCTGTAGTTTCTGGCTTTGATTGTTGTAAATGGGAATTTTTTTGATTTTGAAAAATTGGGGAAGGTTGTAATAAAAAAATTGTTATTTTGAAAGATATGTAAATTTTTAATGTCGCATATATAGATATACTGAGCATGCAAATGACATCACTTTGACTTTTTAAAACGATGTGTTTTTTTTTGAGATATAAAAAAACATGTGTTTATTATTTTTTGATAAACTCATTATATCAGCAATGAAAAAATTGATGTAACTTTCCAATCAGCATTATTTTTTTAGCTTCATTTGTAAAATATAGACAAAAATTATTTGCATGTTTGATATTTTTATTTTCCATAAATTATTTATAAATATTGTTAAACAAAATGTTTGTAATGAAGGAACGATTTGTTGTGGTTTCAGGTAAGATACAGAGAAAGAATAACGATCCTGCGCGGCAACCACGAGTCGAGGCAGATTACACAAGTTTACGGATTTTACGACGAGTGTCTACGAAAGTATGGAAACGCTCATGTATGGAAATTCTTCACTGACTTATTCGACTTTTTGCCGTTGACCGCGTTGGTCGATGGTCAAATATTTTGCCTTCACGGTGGTCTGTCACCTTCCATCGATACCTTAGATCACATTCGAGCATTAGATCGTCTCCAAGAAGTCCCACACGAGGTATGATTTTTCAGAAAAAATTTGTACCTACATATATTATTGAATTTTTAATTATTGGAAATAAATAATTTTGCGCGTATGGTTTTTTAATTTCAGGGTCCTATGTGCGATCTTTTGTGGTCAGACCCGGATGACAGAGGTGGTTGGGGTATCTCACCTCGTGGCGCCGGTTACACGTTTGGTCAAGACATTTCCGAAACTTTCAACCACTCGAACGGTTTGACACTTGTTTCGCGGGCTCATCAATTGGTCATGGAAGGCTACAACTGGTGAGGAAATTTGGAAAAATAACTTTTTTTAGTGTTTATTAAATAAATTGTTAGGCTTGCTAGAAAAATTGTTGATTTCAGTTCTTGTTCGTTTTCAGGGATAAATATGTTCTGGAATTGATAGAATTCCGAAAAAAATTTCCGGAATTGTATTATCTGCAATACATATTTTTTCAAACAGTTGTAGTGCAAATTTTCGTACATGAAAAAGTGTAATAAATTAGAGTTGTGCATTTAAAAATTTTATGAGCAGTATTAATTTATGTTTTTTACTAGTTTTGATGGTTTATTTGTAAAATTATTTTTAAACTTAATGGAAATATATGTTAGTCGATTTCAATGATATCTCTGTATTTCAATTGTATTAAATTTTTGTTTATTTTATCTAAATTTTATGGAAATATTATTTTATTTGAATCAAATATAAATTGAATTACTTATTATAATCATTTTCAACCCAGTGATAAAAGTTACCAAAATGAATTTCATTTTATTTAAATTGATAAAAACAAAGTGATTTTCATTGTTTAATGCACATTGTTTTTCTGTATTATTTTCTTATAATTAAAAAAAAATTATGAAATTTTATTTCAAGCTAACAAAGAAGAAGATGGAAAATTGCATCGATTTTTTTATTTCTGATATCGTTAGTTTATCAAAAAATATCAAACTTTTTTTTCTTTTTGTTATATTTCAAAAATTGATAGAAACACATTGTTTTTAAAAGTCAAACAAAGTGACGTCATTTGCATGCTCCAGTATATCTATGTATACGAAATTAAAAATTCACTTATCTTTCAAAATGATCATTTCCAAAGAGACAAAAAAATACGTATTGATTTTTTTCGAAAATAATAGATAAATATGTAGCTAAATTTGATTTTTTTTCTATGCAACTTCTCAATTGCTAGAATTTCAAAAAAATTTTATTTTAAATTTTCGTATATCAAAAAGCATGAGAAATTAGAGTTGCACACTTCCAAATTTTATGAGTAGTATTAATTCATGTTTTTTGTTTGGTGGTTTTGATAATCTATTTGTAAAATTATTTTTAAACTTAATGGAAATATGGAAATTTCTATTAATCGATTCCAATGGTCTCTTTGTAGTATTTTATTTAAATTGAATGAAAATGAAGTGATCTTTATTCTTCAATGCACATAGTTTCTCTGTGTTATTTTCTTAAAATTAAAAAAAAATTTGATAATTTTGATTTCATTTCAAACTAACAGAAAAAAGACAATTGGAAAGTTGCATCGATTTTTTTTATTGCTGATATAGTTAATTTATCAAAAAATATCGAACTCTTTTCTTTTTGTTATATCTCAAAAATTGACAGAATCATCGTTTTAAAAAGTGACGTCATTTTTGTGTCCAGTATATCTATACATACAAAATCAAAAATTCACATATCTTTCAAAATAATCATTTTTCAAAGAAACAAAAAAATATGCATCGATTTTTTTTGAAAATAATAGATACATTTGTTGCTAAATTTGATTTTTTTCTATGTAACTTCCTAATCGCTAGAATTTCAAAAAAAATTTACTTCAAATTTTCGTACATCAAAAAGCGTGAGGAATTAGAGTTGCACATTTTATAATTTTATCAATAGTATTAATTAATGTTTTTTTTTTCTGGTTTTGATAATCTATTTGTAGAATTATTTTTTAATTTAATGGAAATATGGAAATCTCTGTTAGTCGATTCCAATGGTTTCTTTATATTATTATTTTATTTTAATTGAATGGACATCCAGCATTTTTTATTCTTCAATTTTATAGTTTCTCTGTGATATTTTTTTATAATTCAAAAGATATTACACAATTTTTATTTTATTTTGAACCAACGAAAAAAAGACAATTATTATTCTTTAATTCTCATGGTCTCTGTATTATTTCATTTTATTTTAGTTATATTGGTACATTTATATTATTGTATTGTGTTTAAACAGAAAAAGGGAAAAATATGAATGATTTTATTCCAGTATTTTCTTTATATTCTAATGGTTTCTATGTATAATTTTGTTACATTTAAATAAAAATACAGTAATTTTTTCTTCAATTCTAATGGTTACTTTGTATTATTTTCGTTTATTATCCAATATTAAAGGATATTGTTTTATTTCAAAGGAAATAAGGTCAATAATAGTTATTAAATAACGCTCCTTGATTATAGTCTAAAATTTCCATTATTTACGATCTTTTGGAGCTAAATAAAAGAACAACTCATTTAATTTTTTCAAACTTTCAGCCTCTTTATTGGGCTTTTTTCAGGAACTACATTTTCATCAAAATAATTTGTTAATTAATATTTAAATCGGATAATATCTAACATTAAAATCTTTTGTAACTTACATAATATTTATTTTATTTCATTAAAAAACTTTTAATTTTAACAGTATGTCGAACGACATATTGTGTTGACACTTTTGAATATTATGTATGCAATAAAAGATTTTAATGTTAGACATTATCTGATTTAAATATTAATTATCAAATTATTTTGATGTAAATTAGTTCCTAGTTGTTTATTTTTATGTAGCTCCTAAAGATCGTAAATAATGGAAATTATATAGTGATTACCAATTAATATTTCTAAAATTCGAATAATTTTGGTGGTTGCAAAAAATGACCGTAAATCGTTGCATTAGAGTGAAAATAATAGTTTATAAAATTTTGTTTTTTGTGTTTTTGCAGGTGTCACGATCGCAACGTGGTTACCATATTCTCTGCCCCCAACTACTGTTACCGCTGCGGTAATCAAGCGGCAATTATGGAATTGGACGACGCTCTGAAATATTCATTGTGAGTACTTGAATAAAATTTGAATGGGAAGGGGAAAACGTAAAATTTTTATGACAGTGTTTAATGTTTTCTTATCATTGACTAAACTAATGTTTTTGTCCTACAGCCTACAATTTGACCCCGCACCCAGGCGCGGTGAACCGCACGTAACCAGAAGAACGCCCGACTACTTCCTATAAATTAACAAATTAGGGAGTTTTCAAGGTGGAGCAGATAAACGGTACAATGTTGGATTCCCGGCGGCGCCATTCAAAACGGCATTCTTAATCGAAAACTTGAGAGATATCTTGATCGAAAAAAAATCGCGAGCATGTGGCCTCTCGAAAATTCTATGGCGTTTTTATCGCTATTGTGGCAATAACGCGCGACGTCGCGAAACAAGTACGAGGAAAAGCACACCATACACCTAGACGAAAACTCGATCATAGTTTTGAGACAACAGTAAAAAATACGTAACATGTATCACTCGAAGAAAATAACTTTTGTTTGTTTTAATTTTTTCCATGTCAACATTTACCGTTATCCCCTCGTTTTTAGTTTCATTTCGGATTAAAAAGCAAGAAGACAGTTTTTGTGGTTTTTATTTTTATTTTCTTAATTCAACTTTTCATCGACCGTTGCCCCGAAAAAAACGACTACAACGGAAGTACCAAATGCATAATTTATGTTTAAAGTGTGGAGATTATCTAACAAAAAAAAGGCTTTTTGGTGACGGAGATTTAGGTTCGACGGTCGTTTTGGCTCTTGACGCATTGTTCCATAGTAACTGTGGACCACGAACATTTTTTTCTATCTACATCGTATATCTTCGTACATTTATACCCGTCTCGGAAAACCTTCCATGCATTTCAATCGAAGCAAATCAAGCATTTTTGGTATATGGAATGGGCGTCGAGTAGAGGCTGAAGCGACCGCGAATCTTGGGACGGATTTGAGGCAACGTTAAACACATGGATTCCTAAGTTGAAATAATTGAGGTTGGATTCAGTATTCTGATTCGTTAATTTCAACAATGACAAACTCGGTTCATGAATTATGAATATTTCGAGCTCGGGAATCCGCAGAGGTTCCACGTTTCCTTGATGAGAATGATTGGGAAGCAAAAATTGGATAAGTATGCGAGTGAGAATGATTTGGGAAATGAAATTGAAAGTTGTTTGTTGGCAACTATGGACTTTTTACTGGTTAATAAAATTTACTTATAAATTAGGGATAAATGATGATGCTTCTTATAAAACAAACATATATAACGCAGCAAAGAACCCGTTTGACGTGATGTGTCGAATCATTTGTGCGCATTGATACAATTGCGTTGTATAGATGATGAAGAATTAAGAAAAAAAAAAAAACAAAAACAAATGTTGTATTCATAGGGATAAGCATGCAAATTAAAATATACACGTATTAAGGTAGTGATCCTAGAGTGGTGGCTTTTCTTATGATTATTATCGTATAAAAAAGAAGGAAAAAAAACGAGGAAAAGAACGTGTAGGCGCACGGCATCGCGATTTTTTAATACTGGAATGTTTTGTAAACACCGACAGATTTTTGGAACTTTTCACGTTTTGAATAATTATTGTGGTAGTTTGTAACGCTATTATATTTCTATTTGTCTAAGATAAACGCGCTGATTTTTTGTTTTTTGATGGGCATCAAGAAAGCGTCCACGTGTAACTAATTTTTTATTTGTTAGAACATCAGTATTCAGATGGAATCGATTCTAGCTTTTTTTCTCCTTTTATGATTGTTGAAATCGTCATTTACTTGTATGAAAGAACTGTGCATTTTAAATTAATCTTGGTCGCACCACGTCGTTTGAGCTAAAAAATGTACAATAAGTATTCAAAAACGTTTTTCTTTTTTGAGGACTTTATCGAGTCACCTCTTCTGTGCAACACAGAACGAGCATTTTATTTTTTATTTTATATTAAAACTGTAAACAGAGCTGCGACGTATGATACTTGATTAACAACATTGGAACAATATTGTCAAACTTTTAGGGCTATATACATTTTATTTTGAAAACTAAAACTGAAACAAATAAAAGATAGAATTGTGAATCGAGTTGTTTTTTATCAACCTTGATTTTAAAAAAAACAACATCTTGGTTTTGTGCTGTATAATTGTCAACATGTACAAAAATATAAATCAATCTTACAAAGTGCAATACTTGAAAAACATAGCTCGTATTTTTTTTGTACTTGGAAATGCCTTAGGATTGAAATTGCAACAAAATTATGTGGATATTTTTATTCCAGTATCGAGGTTCAACGCTTGTTTCATGATTTCATAAGTTGCAAAGCTGACGGCTGTCATTGGGACGGCTCTTAAGTAGTTGATACTCATTCCACGATAAAGGCCTTTGATTATTCCGTTTTCTTTATAAATATGTTTCAGGGTCTGTATCATTCCCACACTGAAAAATAATTTGGAATGTTTTAGATTAAGATATGTGGATATAAGACATTTTAAATTTTCACCTATAATGATGAGTTGATGGGTTCATCATAGCTAATTGCATCCTTCGCCTCGTGACATCCAAGGGATATGAAAAACTTTGGGCGATCGCTCCTGCGCCTCCTCCACAGCACAGTTTTCCAGGTATATTCAATACCAGTCCACCTTGAAAAAATTATATTAGCATTTTTTGGCTTCATGTCAATTATCGTAATATATTTGGTAATTACCTGTGTTTTTGTCAGACTTGCTACTAAAATACTGAGGCAAATACTTCATGCTAAAATACTTGAGTTGTTCAAATGTGTAGAAGGAAAAACCAGCATAAGGAACCATGCCAATAATCGTGGGCAGGAATCCTCTGTACAATGCTCTCAGTCCTCCTTCCTGTGATGATTATTTGATGATTGCAAGTCATTCTTTTTTAATGCAAGGAATTTGTAACTTTGTGAATCTTGTAAATTAATTTTTAATAGTGATTTTGATGATTATAAAAAAATTTGTTTTATAAGAAATGTTTGTATTCATAATTTTTTTTCATGAAAATTTATTCTGTAATTATTAGACTAATTTCACAAATATGCATTTTATAAAATACCCCTTGCCTCATTATTTATGAATTTCATTTTTAATCTTTACTGATTTCTAAGATTTTACAATATTCGAAAATGTAAAAAATGTGAGTAATTTTGGACACTTGTACGATTGAAAAATTTTGGAATTTTAAAGCATCGAAAATAATAGACGTTTTTCACAACTTGGAAACTTTCGAAAATGTTGGAAATAATAAAGTGTTAAGAAATTTCAAAATTTACTGGGGATGTTGATTTTTTTCAAAGAAATTGTTTCTGATATAATCGATTTTTTAGAAACTATCGTTTTGGACATTGATTTTTTTTATAGAAAAAATCGATTATACCAAAAATCGATTTTTTAACGATAATCATGGATAATTGATGCCTATTCAAGAAATCAATTTTTTTAAATAAACAATTCTTATGATCGATGCTTAAAAAAATGTAGTCGATTTTTCTCACGAAAAATTCGATTTTTGAAAAAATCGATAGAAAGTCAACATCCCCAAAATTTACACTTTTTGCATTTCTAAAATTAAAAAATTCTATACACGAAAATGTCAAGAAATTTGGACAATTTAAAGGATTTTGAAAATTTCTGAAATTATAAAACTTTTCAAAATCTTTGTAAAGTTTTCAATTTTTTCAAACTTGAATTATAAAAAAGAAAAAAATCTTGAAATTTCTAACATTCCCAAAAAGTTTGAAAATTTTTTTAAGTTTCCAGATATTTTCAATCTGAAGTACATTGAACATGTAAATAATTTTCAATGGTTTTGAAATTTTAGAAGATTTCTAGAATAGTAAAATTTATGACAATCTAAAAACTTGGAAATTTTTTGGATTTCTGAAACTTTCAAATTCGATTCTTTCATTTTAAAATTTTTGATAAATTTCTAATTTTCTCCAATTTTTAATTATTGATTCTTTTTAAATTTTAACTTAATAAATTTCGAATTGCGATGTAAATTTTAAATTTAGATTGAAAACTTGGAAAATTCTTGAAATGATGAAATTTTCGAAAAAGAAAACTTTTGAATTTTTAGGATTTTGAAACTGTCAAGTTTGATTTTTCGAGTTTCCATTTTTTAATGAATTTTTAATTTTTTTTAATTGACCATCGATAATCAACTGTGAATTTTGTTTTTTAAATTTTTTATTCAAATTTTAATTCAAAATATCAAAATAAAAACTTGGAAAATTTTAGAATCAATCGAATTTCAAGAAATTTTAAAACTCTAGAAACAAAAATGTTAAGAATTTTTGACATCTTACAAAATTTTGAAAATATGATAATTCGGAAATCCTTGTACAGTTTTTAATTTTTCAAAAATAGAATTTTGAAAAACTAGAAAATTTCGTAAATGTTTCAACATTACCAAAAATTTCAGAAAAATGTTGTGAATTCAATAATTTCTAAACTTTTTAGATATTTTTTATTTCAAATCTAAAGTATATTAATAATGTTAGTAACTTTAAACGATTTTTAAATTTAAAAAATTTCAAAAAGAATAAAGTTCTGGAAAATCCAAAATCTTCGAAATTTTTTGGATTTTAGTTACTTTTAAATTTAATCTTCTTCATTTCATCCTACTGTTTAAACATTTTACGGGTATTTTTCGCACAGAACACCCGTTTTGTACAAATTTTTTTTAAAACTTTTTCCTATAAAAATTTTCCCATTTTTAATAAAAATCAAAATTACTATGTATACCAGATATGTTGTGCCCTATTCTAAAATTTTATTTTTATTAATGTAATACAAGAAAATTAAAAACACTACGATATTGGAAATTCTCGCCAAAATCAAGGTCATCCAAAGACCAATTTCAGAGTTGATATTCACCTCTTTGAATATCGTAACAGCGGTATGCACGATTCCGGTATAAACGTGTTCACCGGTGACTTGAAATGCTAGCCTCGCTCTTATCGTGTCAAGAGGATAAGTCAGGGTGACAGCCGTCATACCCGCGCAAGAACCAGCGACAAATTTGTCTACGTTGCTGCCTTTTTTCATATGATCACCTAAAATCTACAAGAAAAGACCGATAAAATCGGAATCCACGAGTCAAACGTTATATTCAAGGCTTGTGAATTTAGAAGTCAAATACCTTTTTGTACATTTCAAACGACGTGAATTGTGTCGCTGCGTATGGAAAAATTCTTATCATCTGGGCGAAGTTTCCTTTGTAAAGAGCGAAAAAACGCTCTTTCTTTACTATTTCTTTGAGACCGGAAAAAACGCCTGAAAAATTTTTTAAGAGTACTCTTGATGAAAGAGTTTGGTTTTGTTAAACAATATTTTTCGATGGAATAATAAATTAAAGAAATATCAAAAACTGAGGAAATATAATGATAAAATCGCAAAAAAAATAGTTTTGGAATCTCCACATGTAGAGAAATGGTTTGGTTACAACAACTATTAATTTGGTAAAATATGTACCCACCAAAGTTTTGGGTACTACAACCAAAACTTTGGTTATGACATTCAAATCTTCTGTTTAGCATCTAATGCTCAATTTTTATGACTGATACTTAGGGTGTAATAACCCAAAATTTGGTTATCATACCTGAAGTTTTGGTTGTACTACCCAAAACTTTGGTAGGCTCATATTTTACTAAATCAATTGTTGCTGTAACCAAAATTATCCTGTTTGCAATTTATCATTTATTTCAATTACCAAAACTTCTGTAGTGACTATTATGTGCTTGGAGGAGAATTTTTATTCTATCTAATGGGGCGACTGTGGTTTTTGAGCACATCCCAGCAACGCCTGAAAATTCAGAATTTTTTGTTATTTAATTACCACATGGATTTACTATTTGGTATGGTTCAAAAAACAAACAATTTTCATAATGTTCATAAAAGCATGTTTAAAATTATTGTTATTCTTCATTTAAAAAGAATTGAGTACACAAAGTTAAAAAATATGGTAATGTCTCTAAAACATTTTTTTTTTATACTTTAAGATTGGCAATGCAAAATCAACTTGAAATTATGACAAGAGATTTTATGACTGGAAAAATCTAGATGGGCTATATACAAAAAATACTCATTAAAAAATGCAAACTTTGTTACATGCTTGATTAATTCACTTTTGATAGTTATAACAATTTTTTTATTTTTTGATAAATTTTACAATGGTTTTTGACAGCTTATGAGTTTAAAAACAAAATTAAAAATTAAAAGATGTAATGATATATTAAAAAAAAAATTTTTATCAGGTCACCTTATAAGAAAATTTTTTCTTTTAATTTTTTATTCAAATATTTATTTTTTTTATTTTTCACTTAAATATTTATTTTTTTACTTTTTATTTAAATATTTATTTTATTTTGATTAAATTAAATTTTACTTTTATTTTTTTTTTTTTTATTAAAAAATGTTTAATTACCTTTTATTCAAATTTTGCCATTTCTTATAAGAAACCAGATTTTGAGGGAAATTTTCGCAAATATACAGTGTGATACACAGTGAACGGAAATCCTTGAAATCATGGATTCCTCATGAAATTCAAAGACAACTTTCCCTTTGCCATTTTTTACAAAACTCAAAATCAAAAAAGTTACTCAACTTTGAAATTTAAACAATAAATGCGCTTTTTCGACAAGTTGAGATAAAAACCACGGACCAAACTCTACCCAAATTTTTTCAGTCGAAAAGTCCCTTGAAACTTTTCGCAAAACTCAAAATCAAAAAAGATATTCAAGTTAGAAATTTCAACCAATCAGATTTCTCAACCGCTCATTGAATTTTCAAACACAAATATCTTTTTTTATTTTGAATTCTGTGAAAAGTGGCAAAGGACTTTTCGACTCAGAAAAATATGAACAAAATTCTGCGGTGTCCTGGCATAACTGAATAAGTCCACTTTGCTATAAGGCTCAAAATTTATTCATAATATCATGTAAAATGAGCCTTATGGCAAAGTGGACTTATTCGGTTATGCCGGGACACCATAGAATTTGAGTAGAGTTTTGTTCGTGGTTTTATTCCCCATTTGTTGAGGGAGCTCATTTGTGAATGAAATTTCAAACTTGAATAACTTTTTTGATTTTGAGTTTGATTAAAAGTGGCAAAGGATTTTTTGACTCGAAATTCAAAAAGGAATATTGGATTTCTTTTTGGATCGAGGATTTTGGGACACCCTGTATTAAAAAAATTTTCTTATAAGGTGACTTTATAAGAAAATTTTTTCTTATAAGAATTTTGTCATTTCTTATGAGAATCTAAATTTTTAGGGAAATTTTGACAAATATATAAGCAACTTTTCAGTTAATTTTAATAAAAATATAAAGAGTAACAATTAAAATTAAAATTTTTAAATATTAAAAACATTTGAAATAAAAATATCTAAAATACATATAAAAAAATGAATATGTATAAAATAATTAAGTCCCCTCAGAAAAATGTTATACTATGTCACTGTCCACATACTTTCGCACCTCAGGCAAAAAGCTCTCTTCTGATTGGCTAGCTTTCATTATCAATGTCTTCATGAATATTTATTTAGGACAAAAATTGCGATTTGAGGATATATTATATTTTTGCAAGGTATCTACTCTTTATATCATTAATTTTTCAATTAATTAAATAATAATCATATAATTATATTAAAATATTATAAAATCATTGATTTATAAATATATTATTAACATATAATTTTTAATTATAAAATCATTGACTTCGATCATTGGCTGATATTAATTCGCTACCACATAATTTTAATTTCAAAAAAGAACACAATGAAATCCATAAAAATCAATTATAGAAAATAACAATTTCGTTTCGACAAAATATTTACACGAATTGGAGTTAATGTAATTCAAAAATCTCAAAAACGCGGCTCCGAAAGAAAATCAATCGAATATACATATAGAAAGTTTCGAGGTCCCATCTCAAAGAAATAGTATGACGAAATTCCTAGCAAAACTTGGTCAGCGGAATTTCACTTGTAATACAATACTCATTTTTTCCAACAATATAAGTAATATATTTTGACACGTAAAACACTGATAAATTCCTCTAAATCTAAACACGTGATTCTTTACATGACGTAAACATTGAAATAGTTTAAATTAGATTAGCCCTTTTAGTAGTATGATAAAAAAAAATATTTTATAAATTGGCAACATGATCGATTTCGACATCTAACGCGTAGAACCTTCTCCGACGCAAGAATTTCATGTGAAAGTGTCGATGAAAGAATCGAGGGAAATATTTCGTAATAAAGGTTCCAAATAATACAGATGAAAAATAAGGGAACGTATGAAAACTTACCGCCAGCGGCGAAACTTTTCGCGATGAACTCAAAAGAGTAGCCTTCCTGGAGTGCCACAGACATTTTCGCGAAATATTACACGCCGGTCGCGATGCACGTACGTTTAGAAAGCGCTAAGAAATTGAAATCCGCAAGAATGCGATTCACTGAAATGGAAAGGTGTGTGAAAAAGGAAAGAAAAAGTTTCCATCTCTCTGATGCTCCAAGCAAGTTCCCCGAAGTTTGCCGGAGTTCCCCGAAGCTTGCTTCGGGAACACTCGGGAAAACTCGGTAAATTCAAAATTCAAATCCGACGTTGCAAACAATGAAAGTTACGGTAAAAGTGGAATAAATTCCAGAGTAATTAATTGAAGAGTAATAAATATTAACATTTTGAAATTGTATTAACAAATTTTAACTGTACTCGTATGCAACGCCGTAACAACAGTCGGCGGGGCCCCGGAGCGAGCTACACCAAATTTTTTCTCTTATAAATTCTTGTGTCTGCGTACAAACGTGCAAATTGTTTAGTATTGCTCGTAGGGATGGGAACTATCAATAAAATTTACTACTGATAACTATCAGTAATTCTGGATTCACTACTGATTCTCTACTGATAGTATCAGTAAATATATACATATATAGATATACCTACATGTATATAAATTTAAATACACTGAAAACTCACTTATCTGCTGCCGTCAGAAAGTAAACAAACTCACTTATCTGCGGATTGCTTCCGTTAGAGGGGAAAGCGCTTGCGCCCCCGCTTCTCTGCTCTTCTCTTTCAAGCTCGAGATCGATTGCGATACTTATCGACGGTACAATCTAGAGAGCCTCAAGGAAGAGAGTGGCAAACTTGCCTGTGCGTTGATTGGCTGGTGAGGTTAGCGGCCATCTTTACTAAACACGCTTATTCGCGCGTCCGTGTATGCAGCTGATGTCATTGTTGCTCATTGTCATTCATTGTTGATTATCGTGTGTCTCGCGGGTCTCGCGCGACGTTTTTCGGGATTTCATTAAATTATTATATTCAATT
>JAPYZL010140060.1:0-16410 GCA_030522825.1 Platygaster orseoliae
CGACCTTTCCAGAAAAAAATGTGTATTTTATCATGGCCAAATTAACATGCAAAAATCATCGTTTTTTCGCGAAAAAAAGGATTGAAATAAATTCCTCTTATCCAGGCGATGAAAACAGTCTTTTTTTTCAAATCGGACATGTACTCGCAATTTCAGTTTTTTTTCTTATTATTGTTAATAAATTAAAAAATCGATGTCGACAGCCAAAATCCTTTTGAGGATCTGTTATTGATGATTTTAGATATCAGTTTATGCAAAAATTTCCGAGGTACATTTTTTGTGTTGAACTGTGTAATAAGGGGTCGTTCACATATTATATAAGTAAGACAATTTTTTTTTAAGATGTGGTTTCTAATTTTGCTGCAAATCCCAAAGTGTCTCATTTTCGAAAAGTTTTTTGTTAATCACTATTCTTTTTACGAAGATTTACTGATGTATCAGTAATTCTTTTTGAGAACTGCTTTAAATTAAAGAAAATTTTTGCATACAAGAAAGAGGCAGACAAATTTCAAGTTCCAAATGTTTCATATTGGGATATAGACATTTCTAATTTAAAACGAAATTATGAAATTTCACTGGTTTTATCATTTCCTGCCAGTTTTTATTTAATTTGTTCTGCTACAAATAAGTACTCAACATAATTAAAGTAAATGGAACCTTTATTCTAAATACTTTCCACTTCTCTGACAAAAAAAAAACATTTTTTCTTCAATTTCTAACCGCACATAACATTAACAAACATTCCAAACATAATTACCAAAAAAAACCTAATCCAACAAATTACGAAAAGCTGCATTTATTCAAACACCTCCAAAAAAACCAGCAATATCCATTCATCCCCCGCAAAAAAAAACAGGAATGAAAAGCTTCGCATCGCCTCATCGAAACGAGTATATCAACGGGAAAGATGAAAAAGGAGAAAAATACCGCGTGATTACATTTTCCCCAGATTCGTAAGTTGATTGGGGGATGCTTTTATAACGGCCTGTTCGTCACGATCTTTTTCTACCCACCCGACTCCGAGGAAATAAATTTTTAGCGAGCTCCTGGCGAACGAGCGAAAGCAATTGCACGTGGAACGTGGATTTTGTGTTTTCACCGTCGTAAAGGAAAGAGAGAAGAAACGGTAACGGGCAAGGAAAAAGTGGAAATAGTATAGGTAGGCAGGCAAACGAGGGGGTGTAGGTGGGTGGGGGAGGGGAGTTGAACGTTACAGGGTTTGGTATAGGCCGGTGGTGCAAGTGGTTTAATATTTGATAACGCGGGTTGGTCATCCTGCGCCAAGGCGATAACACGGGCCTCACGGGAACCTTCCAGCTTCCAGCCAACATCACTCCGAAACGACTGCCACCCTCCCCCCCCTTTCCCCCCTTGCAACCCCTCGCTTTTCTATATCCAACCAAAACGTTTTCTGCGCTTCCAAATGACATCGTTGACCTGGACTTCCTTCCCAATGACGACACTGTAAAAAATCCAAATGAAATTTACTGTCTGATAGTAAAATTACATTCAATATTGTTTGTAATTTTACTATGCTTAGCACAGTAATTTTACCACCTCGACTATACATTTTTACTAATCTATGGTAAAATTGCAGCACTGAGTTCTGTAAAGTTGCAGCCTGCTAGTAAATTTACCATGTTTCTTTAAAATCACTGTGCTCAGTTTAGATAATCTAGTTTGCTATCTTGGTCGTTGAAATTGACTTTTACTAACATAGTAACATTGACAACGGTTGGATAAAATTACCATACTAGAAAGGGCAATTTTCATTTTCAATAGGGAAATTTACCTATCCCAGCACGGTAATTTTACCGATGAATTCTTTAATTTTACTATGCCCAGTATGGCAAACTGGATTATCCGTGCTGAGCATAGTAAATTTACATGGATTTTTTTCACAGTGAATACTTCGAAAAATATACCGTGGGAAATATCTGTGCACTAAGAGAAAAGAATGGATATCACATCCATGAAAATTGTTAATTTTGGACAGACCTTAAAAAAATGATGCCACATCCATCAAAAGGGTGAAGTAAAATTGCAACTTGTCATCACGACAATATGTATGTTTCTGGAGTCATAGAAAATGGTGAATTACCTTTTCGAATGGATGTGACATCCTCTTTTAAGAAGACTGTCCAAAATCACTATTTCCATAAATGTGATATACATTCTTTTCTCTGCGTGTGGTAGGTTTAATTAGAAGGTCAAGGTAATGTATTACATGGAGAGAAGTTTGTTGATGTCGTATACACATATATGGATACTGCGTCAAAAAAAAGTGATAATCCTGGCGTATCAATAAAAATGGATGTGGCGTCCATATAAGTTTGATATTCAACTGTTGTTAACGTAAGAATTGTCATATTTATAGAGTTTCCATGCAGTATGGATGTATTATCCATTTCACATATTCGTCGAGCACATTTCTTACGCATATTATATAATAAAAAAAAATTTACATGGTATCGAAATTTCAGCGAAAAGAAAACAATGTTAGTAATAATAAAAAAGAAGTATAGCAACAAGGTTACAATGAAAAGTCAATCTTATTTTAAGATGCAACCTAATTAAGAAACGCCTTGAAATTCAAAAAATATCTTGAATTCAATCCATTTTCAAATTTATTTTCAAGCGAGCAAGTCTTAAATCAAGAGGATATATCTTGAATCAAGAATAATTCACTAAAATTATGTCGAGTCTTCTTAATTTAAGACTGGCCTGCTTGAAATTGATTATGAACATGGACTAAATTTAAGATAATATTTGAATTTCAAAACGTCCCTTGATTTTGTTGCATCTTAAAATAAGATTCAATTTTTACAGTGTTTATTGTTAATATAGGTACACTTTGAAATAATGGACATATAGCCGTAATAAAATAATTATGGAACAAATTTGTGTACTTTTCTGTAAATGGCAATTATTCATAAATTTTCAAAATTTGTTTATGAAACTAACTAGCAACAAGTTTCTATAATACTCAACGTAAAAATTTAGAAATAATTACGTATTGAGCGATATTTTAGGTTTTTAATTTTATAGGTACCTATTTTCGAAAATAACTGATTTTTCAGTGAGACTATTTGCAAAAATTTATTTCTCGCCAATAGTGTATTTCATTGTTTATAAAAAAATGTACTATTAAATTTGTTCATTAAAAAACCAATACAACTACTGTCATTACATTAATTTTCGAGCATTAATTATTTATAGTACATAGTTGTCAGCGACAATTACTTTCATAAGATTAATTTTGGATTCTACACGGAGAAAAATCGTTTGGTTACAGTAACTATTGATTTAGTAAAATATGGACTATCTAAAGTTTTGGGTACTACAATCAAAACTTTGGTTAAAGCAACTAATGCTCAATTTTTATGACTGATGATACTTAGGTTCCACTAACCAATTATTTGATTATCATACCTAAAGTTTTGGTTGTACTACCCAAAACATTGATGGGCTCTTATTTTACTTAATGAATGGTTGCTGTAGCCAAAAATTATTCAGAAAACTCAATCTCCTATTTCTCAAAGCACGATTAAACAATCATCGTTAATCAACTGTTATATACATAATTAAGGGATATTATATATGATCTGCAAGGTTGAAAGTATGAAATGACTATGTAATAATTGATGTTAAAAATGTTTCTTTTATATAATCAATGCTATTTAAAAATGTCACGTTGTTACAAAATAAATTATTCATTGATGAAATAGCATTGAGTTTTGTTGACACCACAACACCACTTTGAAGAGCAATATTCAATATTGTTACCAGGTCTATATAATGGACATGACATCAATTAATGCTGCTTAAATGTCATATTGTTAGAGGATCATCTGAATTTTAAAGATTGTTCATGGATCGAATGTGGCGACATCCATTGTGACATTGATATGTCATCTAAATCATTTTGTAAAACGTGTATATGAAGTCAGTCAAAGATAAAAGTACCATAAAAATCAAGAGATTTTAATTTTCACTTTTTTTTTTAAATCTTCAGAATTTCACAAATTTGTCACTCATTTGCTTGACGCTCTACACATAAAATAACCCATGATTCATGAACTTACTTGATGATTTAAATCGGTTTAATCAGATATGTGACGTAATCTACCCGCGGTCAATCTTAATGTTTCATTCAAGCAAAATACACAGGAAACAATCGCCGTGAACAGTGCCACGTGATCGTTCCCGCTCACACTTATTCAATAATTTAGTTCGGGTAACTGCTGTGTATCCTCATCTGAAATTGATTTCACAGTTCAAGTGTCGAAATCCTGAATGAAAAATGCCTGACCCAAGATTCCCAACATGTTCTTGTCATCGGAAATAAAAACAGGAACATTGGTATGAGTATATGCAATGGTTTTGCCTTCTTTGAAACATGTCAATCATTATTAGAATAAAAAATTCGTTAATCTCAATATACATATGCACAGTCAGAATTCGCATTTTATTTTTCCTTCTCCTCTTCTTGTTTGAAAATTTTTACAACAACTACTTTCTGCAACAAAAACCACTGAAAAGACAATTGATGCCCAAAGACATTATATCAAATGATAATTCTGTATTATCAAAATGCTTGTAGCGAGATCCTTGGCTCAAGTTTCCTTGCGAATCCGCAGAAACTCAACCCTAACCCCAAAACAATCAACAATAATTCGTCTCGATGAAACCGACCGAGGGTGCAATCGAAAAGTGGAATTTCAGCTAATTCGGCGTTCCCTAGCTCATAGAGTTCCATTGAAGGGTGGGCGAAATTTCCCGAAGAAAGAGAGGAAGTATGCAAGGAGAGGAAGAGGGCCGTTATATGGCCCTGGAATTCCTCCGGGAGAAATTCCGGGGTACGTTTTAAATTGCCGAGCTTGTTGTTTATGTATGTTCGTGTTTCTTATTCTTGTGCGGCAGCGAGGAGAGCTTGCGCGCCCCTAACTTTATGTACGAAGCGTTGGCATAAGTATTCCGTGCCTACGTGAGTGTGAGCTTTCACGTTTTACCGAATATGCGCCCTATCCTTCTCCCGCTTTTTTCCGTGGAGGCAAGCTGTTTTGCAGCGAATTCCAGCATATGTATTGTACGGGAAAATTCGTCTTCCGCGACCTCCACGGGGTATTCTTTACCCGTTCCAGGATCCTTTTTCCAAGACTTTCGAAAAAAAAATTCAGCGTGTTCTGATATACCTGGAAGGAATCGAGTTTTGTCAGGGTTTTTCAAATATTTTTGTACACTGTAAGAAATTTTTAGGCCATTTTTAAGCTAAACTACCTGGAAATTTCAGTAGGGTACGTACCCTAAATTTAGGAAAGTGTTTCTTTAAATTTACAGTATACGTAACATACCATTGAGGACAGGCAAGTAACTTCATATTACAAATCAGGTACTGTAAAATTAGGGGACGATCTGGGAATAAGTTTTAGATCACGTGTGGTGCGATATTAGTAAACATTCGTAAAAGAACTTTAGGGTACACGTTCTCTGAAATTTTAGTTCAGTTCTTGACTTTACATAGGGATTCCACGTTCTGGTAATTTAATGATAGGAGACAATCCTTAAAATAATTTTAATGGCGTTCATGATTTCATAACATTTGAAAAAGGTTAAAATGGCAGGGTTCGCGTAAGTAAAAAAATCCTAAAAACGAGTATGTTAAAAATTCAGATTTTATTCCCACGAAGTATATAATGCCGGGGGCTGGCGGAGTGACTCCTTTCTGTTCCCTGGTCGGAAAGCAAATTATTAGGGTGGTCCAACACCCTCTACTCAATGCGTCACCACTCAAACTGTCGCGCGAGTAAGCAGAAGGCCGCGCCACACGGTGACGCGCCGAGTGAATCACGTGGCGCGGGAAAAATTTAAATAACGCTGAGCGCGCTCGACGTACAAATTATTATAATATGTACACGTATGTTAATATCCATCAACTGTGCACTAAAAGTCTATTTCAAGGGAACGCGATACAGATGTAGATGTTTTTTCGTAAATTTAAGATACATTTAAGTATATTATGGTGACAGTTAGCTAAAACATATTTAGGGAACTGTACACTGAGCTATTGGTACAGGACAGTGCAGGATATTTAGAGTACGTTCTATGAATTCTTAGCTCGTACTGTAATTTTCAGTTTCTGATACGTAAAATCATTTTTGCTAGCACGTTTTTTAAATTTTTAAGTTACTGTGCACTAAAAAGTTTGTAAATTTACAGAAATTTCTAACAGTGTAGGAATATTTCAAGATTTTACAAAATGATGTAAGGATTTGTGGAAATTTGTCATTACATTGGATTATTTGTGCAGAATGAACTTCAATTTTATTCGACGGAATCCAACAACTTCATTTTTTCCGGAGGCAAAAATTTGTTTATTGTCCTGACGAGAAAGTTTCCAGCGAAGCGATGTAAATGAAAAAGTCTCGATGTGCAAACAGCACGCTGCATATCGCCCCAGGCGATTACGCGCCGTTCAAACATCAATCGGCTCGCGATATCGTTCCTCAGCAGGCGGCTGTTCAACTTCTGGAATCACCTATTGTTCCCCATATTTGATTAGCTTGCGTTAGTCGCGCTTTGTCGGAGAAAATCCTACGATACTGTATTACCATGTTAACCCGCGGCCCCTGCGTTCAGTCAATTATTATATTAACATGGCCTCTTTCCATTGACTCGAGTCTCTCGATTGTTTGGCTTTTGTTCACGGAACAAAAATATTAGTTCATTTAACGAAAAGATTGGAAACTCAACTATTCTAGTTTTTCTCTGTTACCCTATTTGATACGTGCTTTTTGTTTCAAAATCAACACTTCTCAGTGATCGACTTTTTTAAATTTTCTATGTCCTCAATCTTTTTTTATATTTTGTCATTGAACAGTTTTACTTTTCTTTGCTATAACCTTGGATAAAGTCGAGTTGTGGCTGAAAAGAGAATTACCAAGCGCGAAATTTCCACTTGCGCCTAAAATAATGCAGTGCGCGAGATGTCGCACAAAGGTGAAATTCGCGATCTGTCCCAAGGTATTTTCAAGTCAGTCTTTGATTTTACCGATCGCTTTGGCCGAACGTTGAATACAGGATTAGCTTTACGAAAGGCACTTTGACTTGGTCTCGCGGGTACATTATGAGAATTGCAGACACCTCCACTTCCTGGTGACTCTGAGTCTCGTAAAATTCTTATGACGGATTTTTGCAGTAGTACTTGAAAACTACTTTTTTTTAATAATTTTCCTAATTTTTGGATCTTGGAAGGATCGGAAAGTATTCTCTACATTTTATAAAAATTAAAAAATTTTTAAAGTATAAGTAATTTCCATTAAATATTGGAATTTAAAACCATGAATAATACGATAATTATTAGTCTCAGTAAATTCTCATATTAACTCTAGTGAGACAAAATAAGATTCAAAGGAGAAAAAGGAAAATTCAAGGACTTATGACTTGTCTCTCAAGATCCTCAAAAGTTCTTTAGTTAGAGTATGGAAGGTTAATAAAATCAAATTGGAGATATTCTCCGAAAACACTCTAAAATTTTCCAGTGAGAATGTTACAGGTTCAAGGGAGAATCAAGGGGAATCAAAAAAATCACAATTCATTAAAAATGAAATGAAGTGTTTGAAAAATGCTCGTGATGCACATCAACATATAATACAAATCGAAATCAGACATTAAGAATGTAAAAATCGAAGCATTGTCAAAATTTTTGAGCTGAAATTCATTTGATTTTTCGTACATTTGAAAGACGATGATAAAATAAAATATCCCAAAACTTACTTGACTTTATATTTTTTTTTATAAAATGCACCTTTAACTGATAGCAGAAAAAAAATCATAACGATTGAGCCCCACTTTTGGCGAAATGATGGCATTTTTTATACATGAAGCCTAAAATTACTGAATAACCGCCACTATGACTTTGAAAAATCATAATTTCCAAACAACGAATTTTTACTAATAGAGGCTACCACATTATTTTGTTTCTGTACATATTACTATTTAAGAAAAATATATGAACGACAAAAAAACTGATGCTATTCGAAATTTTTAAAGTCAAAAAATTTTTTTTTTATAACGATATATAATTATATGTGACATTTTTTTAAAAATATCATATTTCAGATTTTTTTCTTTTAGGGAGACCTTTAACTTCAAAACAGAAAACAAATTTTTGAAGATCGGTCATTTTTTCGCAGTTATCACATTCAAGAAAAAAATTAACATGCGCCAATAGCGCAATATAAAAGTTTTAGACAAATTTTCAAAAATTCCCCACGACTGAAGAACTCAAAATCAAACAAAAAAAATACGTGTCTCTTCGATTTCGATGCAAAAACTAAAAAAAAATTTCATGCAAAAAAAACATGACCCTAACTGCCTGAACGATTTCATTTGAAATGACCATACACGATTTTGGAAATTTTAAAATTTACACATACAAATCGTACTACACGAATTGCGATTTTTACTTTAGTATTACAAAAAATCTTATACCTGTGTATAGTGAAACATCTAATGTAGTATTTCAACTTTTATCGTTTGTTTTTTAGCTTGTAAAATATGATACTTTATGTACAAAGAGAAAATATTATATATTTAAAAATATGCATAGCGAAAATATATTGTATATAGTAAAATTCACCATAAATTTTCGAATTTTTCCAACATTGTATCTTGTTTGTCATTCAGCTTGTCATGATTTATAATTACTGACAACTATTCTGTATAAGAATTCTAATTTTTTCTATTCGATATGCGAAAAACTGATATACATTACGCGATTTCTACTATTTTCATTTATGAAATTTCGTTTTACAGCCGTAAAAATTACAATATTACAATATACAAGGATTAAAATATGATATTCTATAAAGTACAAGATGTATAGTTAAAAATGAAGTATGTAAAGGAATTTTCACAACAAAATATATTTATTGCTACAAAATCATTTAACAATATTTACAATATGGTGTTGCAAAAATTACTATTATATCTAGCGAAAAGTACAATATGTCTGAGTAATTCCAGTTTACTATACAGTATTGTAATAATTACAATATTTTTTTCTCAGTGTAATCACATTAGAGATTGTTTATACAGTAATCAGGTTTTTATTAGTAATGCCGTTTTTCGAATCGATTTTAGGAGAAGGAATGAGTATTTTAGAAGAACGATAAGAATTTTTAGATTGTAAAGGAGAATGAGAAGAGCACAAAAGAAGATTTTAGGAGAATGATTCAATGATAATTTTGGGAGAAAATCCTCAAAAAGTGGATTTTGGGTCATAAGTGCACTTTTTGAGGATGAATAGAAAAATTTTTTCTCCGAAAATCCTCAAACTGTCTTTCATCAATTTCTACTATTTTTTTGTTCTCTCAAAATCCTTCAAAAATGAGGACGAAATGTGTATCGATTTTTCTTCTCGGGTTTCGACAATTTCCTGATGAGGGAAAAATATATGCTGAAAGCTTTTCCAGAAATTGACTCCGAAAATGTAAAATTTTATAAGTTAAATTTTCAAGTTACTTTTCTGAAGTTTAACACGTTTTTGCTCGCGCAATGTACATCAAGAAATAACGATTTTTTAGTATGGCGCCACGAAAGCGCGATATAAGTCTCTTCCGAAGACTTTATAGCTCCTTCGGTTGTCACGTAAAAGCAGCAAGGGCTGGTCAATCCCTTGATGATTCCCGGAATTTTATCAATCCCTTGATAAAATTCGAGCAACTTTTAACTGCAACGGGTAACCTTTAGAGCCACCGCACAGGTACCCTCTTATATCGCTTGTCTTCCACCCCTTTTTACGACTATCTCGAACTCTCTTTACAGAGCTGTACTGCAACTTGAATAATTTATTCTAACGCAGTTACTGCTGTTTTTTTATAACTGTTTTACGTTCTCTATTGGCGTCGCCGTCTATTTATTATTCAATTGCGGGTTTTCAAAGTTGGCTCTCAAGGCTCGGAGGTGTGAACGAACTAAAAAATACGGAAAGCTTGCACTGCTAAAATTCATTATTCACAAGGACTTTTCGTACGAGCTGATTTTGACAATAAATTGGTCACTGTTCTTTTGGTAGTCAGAAGCGTTTTTACATTTTTTTTAGGCAACAACAAACGTTTTTAATGTACATTTGTTTTTCTGGAGAAAAGATTTTTTTTATGTTTTTGCTGGAAGTAATGAGAAATTCATAATTTGCTGATTAATTAAAAAATTGTTTGAATGCTGAGCTTATTATTAATTAATAACATTGTTTGATATTCTTATCATTAAAAAAAAAATGTTTCATCTGTTCTGAACTCAAATTTGTACATTGCACAAAAAATCTCGATTCGTGGTAAATTCCTTTTTAAGGCGGTTCATTTTTAATAATTCCATTAAACTTTTAATAATAAAATAAACTGTCCTCGAGATTTTTGTGTGTACATTTTTTATTATCTAAACTTATTTTATCAAAACATTATATATTTTTCCTGTGATGATGCGCTATATATTTTGTATTCGTTTTTGTAAATGTAATTATGTCACTGTAAATGAACACGTTTTACGAATAAAAATTATATACCATGCTATTCTTTTATATATTTGCCTATTTTATAAAATAACATGCATCAAATACAACATTTCGAAATTTGAAAGAAAGAATTTCTATAGTATTGTGTTGCAGTTATCAACGGCTTTCAAATTATACGTGCTTAGGTTTGGTTGGGTTCCAACCCTAGTAAAGTCACTCATAGAAATTTTATAGAACTTTTATTGGAAAATATGACATTTCTATGAAATTTCTATCACATTTTTATGAAACTTCAAATAAATCGTAATTTGTGCAAAGTGATCAATTTTCTCATGACTGTTTAAATAATTTGTAAATTTGTTTTTTTTGTCTGTTTAAACTTTAATAATTTTCTTAAAAATGTTTGAATAATGTTTTCACGTACTTTATTTAACTTTCCTAGTAATTTTAAATTTTATCAAAATCTTATGAAAACGAAATTAATTATTATTATTATGAGAATTTAATATCTTTTAAAGTGATTCTAAAAAAACTTTAAAGAAACAAAAATTTCTTAATAGAATTTTTCGATAAATTCTTATAAGAAAAAATATCAATAAGATTTGGTAACAAAAGTTCTAATTAAAAATTTTCGTTTCTTTTAAGGTTTTTATAAGGTGTTTATAAGGCCTTCAATGAAATATTATTTTTAGATGAGAAATTTTTTTTTCTTAAGGTTTTTATGAAGATCAAAATCACTACGTTTGCAAATCAGCTTACTTTGGGTGATTCAGGTTCCGAAACATTAATTCGGAAGCTTTGTAAGTAAAGAACGCATGAATAGTACATCTAAAAAATAAAAAAGTTGACCAAATATCAACGAAAAAGCCAGTTGGGCTAATATCTGCAGCTTTATTCCAGTGTAACTAACTAGTATACATTCATAAAATTACGAACTATTCGAATTTTCATACAAGTTTCGTAGTTTTCGAAAACAGTGACTTTGCTAAGGACATAAATAGTAACCAGATTAGTTAATGAAATTAGTTAATATTATACTAACTAATACGGTTAGCTAGCTATCTAATGCTTATAACAATAGATTTGAAGAAAAAAAGTCGTTACGTCGAACAATGCTACAAGTGTTACAACTACAATTCCATTATTTTTAGTCATTCCATTTCGACCAGCTTCAGAAATCACGTGTCTCGGAACGAAACAAAATTAATGCCAGTCTTGTCGCTTCAGATGAATTGGGAAGTTGCATGAATTTTTTTTATTGCTGATATCGTTAGTTTATCAAAAAATATCAGACACGTATTTTTTTTTCTCATATCTCGGCAACAATGGATGATAACACAACGTTTTCAAAAATATAACAATGTGACGTCATTCCAACTATATGACGTCATTTGCATGCTCAGTATAATATTAACAAAATTTATAATTAAAACAAAATTGAGAATGATGACATATTTATAACATGATTTATATGATTAACATATAAAAGTGCAATAACTGTATATATTCGTTTTACAACACGACTATTAGAAGTCAAGATACAAGGTGTGTCGTGCTAATTTAACGTTAAGTTAAAAAAATCGCTCAAAAAGAAAAAACTGATAGAGCTGCAAACGTAATTTTTTTTTGCTTGAATACTGCAAAAAAGCTGCAATTACTGTATATATTCGTTTAACAACACGACTATTTAAAGTTGAGATACAAAGTGTGTCGTGCTGAGGTGATGTTCAGTTAGCAAGATCACTGATAAAAAAAAAAATAAAAAAGCTGCAAACGTAATTTTTTGTTTGCTTGAAAACTGCAAAAAAATTGCAATTACTGTATATAATCGTTTTACAACACGACTATTAGGAGTTAAGATACAAGGTGTGTCGTGCTAAGATTACGTAATGTTAGCAAAATCGCTCATAAAAAAAATTGATCTGCAAACGTTCCTTTTTTTTTGCTTGAAATCTGCAAAAAAACTGCAATTATTGCATGCATTCGATTCACAACACGACTACTAGTAGTTGAGATACAAGGTGTGTCGTGCTAAAATTACGTAAAGTTAGCGAAATCGCACATAAAAAAAATCAAACAGATCTGCAATCGTAACTTTTTTTTGCTTGGAAACTGCAAAAAAACTGCAATTACTGCATGTATGGGTTCAACAACACGACTACTAGAAGTTGAGATACAAGTTGTGTCGTGCTAAAATTACGTTAAGTTAGCGAAATCGCTTATAAAAAAAACAAATGGATCTGCAATCGTAACTTTCTTTTTGTTTAAAAACTGCAGAAAACTGCAATTATTGCATGCATTCGTTTCACAACACGACCACTGGATGTTCAGATACAAGAAGTGTCGTGCTAAGTTTACGTGATGTTAGCGAAATCACTCATAAATGCAAACGAAATTTTTTTTTGCTTGAAAACTGCAATTACTGCATGCATTTATTTTACAACACAACTACTAGAAGTTAAGATACAAGGTGTGTCGTGCTAAAATAACGTAAAGTTAGCGAAATCGCTTATAAAAACAAAACTAACAGATTTGCAATCGTAACTTTTTTTTTCTTGAAAACTGAAAAAAAACTGCAATTACTGCATGTATTCGTTTTACAACACGACTATCAGAAGTTGTGATACAAGGTGTGTCGTGCTAAGTTAACGTCAAGTTAGCAAGTAGCTCATAAAAAAAAAGTAATTTAGCTGCAAACGTAATTTTTTTTGCTCGAAAACTGCAAAAAAACTGCAATTACTGTATACATTCGTATACATATTATGTATACGAAACTAAAAATTTACAATTCTTCTGAAATAACCATTTTTTAAAGAAACGGCAAAATACGTATGGATTTTTTTTTAACTAATTGATACTTATGTATAGCCAAATTTGTTTTTTTTTTCATGCAACTTCCGAGTCAATAGACTCCTTGCCGATTTTTCAAAATTAGTGAAAATCAACACCTTGAACCGAAATAACAAAAGTCATAATAAAACTTTTGATATTATTTCAGTATTTTGTTCACAATAAAAACTTCTAAAAACACCCTTCTTTGATCGCCCTGAAATCGCGCGCTATTTTGCATCACGTCACTATGCAGATGCAACATCAACACAGAGCATTGATTTGCAGTGTTTTTGTTTATTTATATATTGAATAACATTAAGTTAAGTAAATATCTACAATAGATATGTTTCAATGAATTAAATTCAAAATATTACTAGAAAATATGAAAAAATAATCAATTATTTTATTATATAATATTTTTCAAGAATATTATTATTAAAAAAAACATTCAAAAATATTAGTAATAAAAAATTTTTAATTATAAATAAAATTGAAATATAAATAAATCAAATGAAAATTAAAATAAATTTACGAAATACATTTCATAATTTACATTATGAATAAAAAATTATTTATTAGGTATTTGCGTAAAATCAATGACTGAGCAAATAATTCATATATTATTCATAAATATAGGAAAATCAGTGGTAAATTATTATAGAAATAATAATTTTCGGCAAAAAATCTGTGAATACAATAATAAAAATAATTATCAGTGTATAGCATTATTGATTACGATAAACAATGAATCGCAATGAAGAATTGATGTTATCGATTTCAAAACGAATACGTTTTCGACATTGCCGCCAAAAAATTAGTAGTGAAGTAATTGCAAATGCGGGTAATTACGAGTTTCATTTGCGTGTTTTTACTAACAAACGGTTGGGAGATTTAAATTTGCCTGCCTAGTGACGTCACGCTGTGCTTCGATCAAGATATCACCGCATTTCCTAGGAATGCGCGATACTATTGGCTTCTCTCTCTCGCTAGACGACAGCTCTAATAAGCGAGAAAAGGACACAATACGGTATCGCGCATCCCTAACATTTCCGTTCAAAAACTCAAAGTTTAACATTTTTTTTCTCAAATTCTAATGATCAAATTAATAAAATTTATACATTTTCAGTAAAAAAATGAAAAAATTCACACAGGAAAAAATTTTTTTCAATAAAAATTTTTTTTAGCAAGGAGTCCATCCAAACGAGTCCCTTTGAGGCTGAGTCTTTGCTTTGAAACTCGCGCATTGTGTCCATGAATCTGAGAATACAGGAGAACCACCAAGCGTATAGTGTATATCTATATATGGTTGGTTGGGGAGAACAGCAGGATAGAGAAATGTAGGATTGAGGAACGCAACGCAAAAGTTATACCAAATTGATTTTTGGATCTCGTAAATTTAACCAAATCCAACATTGCCCAGCTTGCGTTACGTCGTTGCGTTCGGCCTTTCGCCTGGTTTACAAGCAATTGTAAACCAGGCTTAAGGCATTGACACTCCTGTTTACAGAATTCATAATATTTGATCTTCCTTCCTTTTCTATCCCTCAACGAAACATAAATCCATCCTTGTCACAAACGCTGCTCCTATACCTATATCTTCTTTTTTTATATCGAGCACCCACACAACTCCTCATCATCACACACCCCCCCGATCATGTGACCTCTTATTCATAACAAAAACATGCAGTATGAAAACAAGCTCCATACTGAATTCGCGCGCGATCTCGTCAATTTTTGCCAGTCGTTGGCAGTGCATTGTTTTCGTTCCCCGAGTTTCCTGGAATCTGTCGCGACAACGAGCGAGTTTTCATGTTATCGACGAAATTCCAAGTCGTTGATTTCGTTGTGTATTAGCGCGTCCAGCGCCAAAAAGCCATGTAGTGCTCGCGCACGCGCCAATGGTACTCACAGCTGACAAACAACGAATACGAAACGCTCGTTTTCTCGTGGAATTATCGTTGCGCCCAATATTTTTGTAACGATCGACCTTTTATCGTTGTAAAGAAATACACAACGAACGTCGTGTCCACGTCGACGACTTCCCCGCGCGCTCTGACGTCGAGTAAGTTTTTACAGACACTCGCTATTTCGCCCGATTGGCGATATCGACTCGCGTTGTTTACTATCAAATACACGTGTTTCGCGGACTATTTTCCCATGGCCTCTCGGGCAGATTTGATTTTGAGATCATTAAATCGAAGCCATTTTGTGGTTCGGGAATGATTCATACGGGGCGGTGGAGGGGAGGGGGGGGGGTGTTATTTGACCTTGGATTTGTTGGGAGTAGTTGCAATTTGGAGGGTTGCGTCTGCAAATTCGGTAAAAAAAATCGGAGTTTGGGAGTGATTTATAGGAATTTGTAGATAAGCGAGTGCAAAAGAGCTCGAGAAATTTTCGTTATTTGGAAAATCTTGAAATTGATGATTTTTTTGCGAAACTGTCATCGGGCTGACTTGAAACTGAAAAGAACAAAAATCAAAGTGTTCGAAAAGTTTGTATTTTTTATGAATTTTTGAAAAATAATAAAAGCAAGTTTGTTTACATCTTCATAATTTCATGAAAAAAATTTTAAACCTTGTAATGAAATTTGGAACGTTTAAACAAAATTTGCATTAAATAAAATTTTTTTATTGTGGTTTATATGTTTATAATTAAATTATTTTAATCTAATAAAATAATATAATTATAACATTATAATAATATATAAATATAATATAAATAATATAATAAAATTTATAACAATGGTAATTTATATTATAAAACAACTTCACAAAATATTTAACCACGTCCTTTTAGTAAAGTCGCCATCATAAAAATTTCATGGAAAACAATGAAATTTCAAATAACTCGTAATTTCATTAAACGTGAACAACTTATTTAGAAAAAACTGCCACAAATGAGATCCTAGCTAATTTTTTCATCAATATCTAATTCACTTTGCCATTTTATAATTGTTTAATTATTCATGATTATGTTTGTTTCTCGATCCTTTTGGAGCAAATAAAAGAAATCCTTTTCCTCTTTGAATGTCCAAGCTTTTGACTCTTTATTGAGCCCTCTTCAGG
>JAPYZL010140077.1:0-13583 GCA_030522825.1 Platygaster orseoliae
TAGTAGAAAATCCGGGGGTAACGAAAAATTCTTCGACACCACCTGTCGTTGTGCCTTATGCAGGTTCGAATGGTACTTTGGAGTTGCAAGTTCCACCGATGAAAAAATCTCGAAATTCTGAGGCACAAGATATAACAAATGACCCTTTGGCGACAAAAGCCATAGCATCGTCTGTCAACATAGGCCACACAGGAGAATCGTATAATATCACAATTCCACAGAAGAAGGTTACTTTTCAATTTGTCAATTGTTCGAACATTACTATTAATTTCTCCAATTAGATAACGCAATTTCGTGTTTGTATTTTGCAAAAAAAGAAAATAGATCTATTTTTGATGAAGACATTTTCTTTGTGGTGATAATGATTACAATAAAAACCCATGACTGAGTGACTATGAGTTTTATATTGCAACTCATTAGTTACTATTATAACTATTAACTAACTAATTTAAATTATTAACTAACTAACTAACTACATAATTTAATGCATAATTCACTTAATACTAATTAACTATTTAATTGAATGTAATACTATTTAATAAATAAAAACTAACTATTTAATTAATTACCTAACTATTTATAGTTTTCGAATTCATGTAATGTAGGATGAGTACAGGACGCTGTATTATTTTATTTTTAAAATTTTTCGCATCCAATGAAAATTTATTCTTAGAAATCTCTAGTTCCAAAACAAAGGTTTGTTCTAAAATATTACTTATAATCAACCAACTTTCTTGATAGTATTACAGAATCTCTATGAGTTCAAGACTACTATTAAATTTTTTCTATTTGAAGTTATGAACATTTTTCATATCAAACCTAAAAAATGGCTGTTGAGTACACACAAATTTTAGATAAAAAAAATTCTATAACATTTGTGAAATCATTCAAAAATTAATTCTTATTCAACATAATTTGTTAAACTATCAAAAAATCGATATTATTTTACAATTTTGCAGAGTGACAGGTTATTTATTATATATAATCTCAATGAAATATCAAGATTCTGCAATATGAAGTTAATAAGTAGTAAGTGAGATTTTTAGTAACAAAACTTTTTTTATTTCAAGGATGATCGCAAATAAAAATGAAAATTCCAAAAAAAATTGAGTATGTTGGAAATAGTATTTTAACCATTCTTATTATTATTAATGAGGAAACTTCTCTTGTCTGTATTGTAAATAGTAAAATATTGAAAAAATTTTATGAAATTTATCATATTATGAATGAATTATTTATTAAATTTATGTATTGATATATTGATAACTATTTCTCAATGCTGGCAATAATAGTATATTATTGCGAGTTTTCGAAATGCCTGTTTTGACGAAACGAAAGGTTGCAACCCTCGGCTTCGCCTCAGGCTGCAACCTTTCGTTTCGTCAAAAGAAGCAATTTCCAAAACTCGCAATACGATATTTTATTCACAGTTCGCTAAAAATTCAGTCCAAATATTCGATTTTTAGCAAATTATGAATCAATATTATTATTTATCACTGACAGATAAGATTGCAGTGACTTGAAGAAAATTTTTTGCTAACATGTTCATCAAGATGACATGAACTTGATAATAGATACTATTGTACATTTGTTCAAATCACATTATACTTTAGTTTAAGCAAAGTTAACACAACAATAGCTTAATTATTGGATTATTTCTTTGAAGAATAATTGTATTCTCGTAAATGGCAAGTTCACGATATCAAAAAAATGATAGCTGATTGTTAATAATGGGAAGTGCATTCAAATTTCGGGTGGTGAAGTTCAAGTACCCAAATAGAGTGTATAAGAGTCGTTACATGACCAGAAGTATACAAAATTTAATGTAAGGAGTGAAGTGGCGCATGACATTATTTTCATAATTATGGTAAAGTGTGATATTTTAAGAATACAAATTATTTCTTGACTTTTGCAAATAAAACTATTAACTATTCTTAGTTGAACATAAATTTTCATACATTTGTAGCGGGATTTTTCTAATAGTCAAAAAATGAAATTCGGTTAATTGAAAATGCTCATTTTCAACTAATTAGTTATTATAAAAAGCTATTTTTTTAAATTAATTTTGCAATAATTACAAATTTTTACCAACATAATCTATATTTATGAAATGATGTGTGTTTTAAACAGTAAAAAAAATTCAATTTTACTTTTGGGCTATTTTCATCTATTGTAAATATATTTAAAATGTATGTCTCTTAACGATCAATTTCCGGGCCAATCCAATTCACAAAGGGAATGATAAAAACAATTTCTTTTTCAAGCTTTTGGCTTATATTTAGCAATCATCAAAAAAATAAAAAAAAATTTTTAATGTATATTTCAATACGAACCTTTCTCCAAAAACTTGATGAGACATTTCAGGTTGAAATGTGGTGCAATCGTCTTCAATGTCTTGCACACTTCGAACCAGCTTCAAATCCAAAACGTCGTTACTCCCGACTATGAAGTTCTGCAAACGAGCTACCATCGCTTCATCCATGATTCTGAAAGACCATTTCCAAATATGTAACAATAATGACACATTTACAAACAAAAAAATATTATCATTTTCAAATGACTGAACAATTTTTTTCGTCTTTCAAGCATGTCAAAAATGTAATTAACAAGGTAACCAAAAATATTTACGATAAAATGCAAAATATTTATTTATTAATGCATGAAAAAACAGGAAAATATTTATGATAGGTAAGAAATATTAATGATCCAATGCAAGCGAATATTATGTTTTTTTTTTACATTTTCGGCTCCTAATCAAAGTTGTCGCAGAAAATGACCACATATTTTGCTACGTTTTCTTTGACTTTTAATTCGAATAGCATAATGTTTCAATTATTTATTTATTTTGAAATGTAAACAGATTATGAATCTGTAAACATTGAACATGTGACATGTCGAATAATTTCTCTGTATTTTTCAAATTGCAAATTAATATAAATTACATAAATTTAATTTAAATAAAGAAAAATAAAGTTAGAAATAAATGCGATTTCATTACATTTTAAATTTAATTGAATGTTTTTAATTTGATTATTTCATTTTATATTTAATTTGCAAATAATTAAATAAAAAATTAGAATTAAATGCAAATTAAAGAAAAAGAAAATGGTGAAACTCGCGAAACATGCATAAGATGTAAATTTTTTTTATGGTCAAAAATTGTTAAAAATATGTAAGATTAAAAATAAGAGTGTTAAAATATTTACGAAAATTTAAGTGGTGAAATATTTTTTTTTCCTGCCAAAATATTTATTTAAATATTTTTTATTGAAATAAATATTTTTGGTTGCCCTGGTAATTAATATCTAGTGTTGAGCTAAATAAAACATAAATATTCCTTGACTGAAATTTACAACTTTCAAGCTTCATGCTAATTTATCAAATGTATTAAGAATCATTATTCATTGATAATGATGAACTCAATTTGACAAACAATGAATGATACTCATATCTATTAAACAATTAATGTAATATAATTTCCAAAAAACCAAATAAAGTTAATAAATCTTATTTATGCAAAAGACGTTAGGAATCACAATATTGCGACATAACCTCAATTAGTTTACTAGATAAAATGTAGTTTATTCTTGATAAGGCGAACAAACAATAATTAATAAATGAACTTAGACATTTTTTATTAAAATTGAAAGACAGTATAATAAAAAATGTCTTTTCAATAATTCGGCTACAATAATATCATGTAATTAATAGTTTTATTAAGGATAATAAAGTAACTTCAAAGTTTTGTTAAAATGTATTTTTTACTTGGAAAGGTATTTTTACAGAGATCATAAAGTTTGGTATTTAGATTTATACTTTTCGAAGTATAAATAATAACACATACAGTAGAAATCGGTTTTAAGGAAAATCCACTGTACTTACATCGGCGAAAAATTAGTCTTTCGCTCGAACTAGAAACTTTGACAGTTGTCAGTTGCTGAAACACTGCTCGGCGCTTCAAAACTGTCTAAAAAAACTTTAAATGTTTATTATTGTTCACTATTAGCAGCAAACCTTCGGCGCCAAAATTAGGTGTTGATAATCGATATATTAGAATATCGATAATCGTTTTTAAAGGAACCGATAATACCAACATAGTGATAATAAATCTGTAATTTAAAAAAAAATTTTAATTGAATGTCATAAATTGAATTTTATAGCCATAAATATATGATTTATAGATAAAGGAATGTTTCGATTGAAAAAATCTTGATAGTTAGTGCAAACGATATTTAAGTAATTTTAATGAAAATAATTCATTTTCCCGCAGTAAAAATCACTTTATTTTGCAAGAAGAATACCCAGGTCTGGCGAAAAAATGCTTTCCGCCGCATCGATATTTTTTTTGCACCGTAATTCGCAAAAATCGAATATTTTCTGTTTTTGTGATAAAAAAAATGTTGAATAAACATAATCAATCACGCTAGTAATTGCGTCCATTTATTTAAAATCAAGCATGAAATAACATTTTTCATCGATACACATATTATTTGCGCCTAAATTTCATTTTTTGCAACGGTTTTTGTAAAACGCCGAAAACCGCAAGGGCAGTTACCAGCAGTTAGTATGGAAGTTTTTCACCAGGTGACGCTAGTTACATTTCAAGCGTTTGAATTTGAAGCCCATTTCCCCCTCCAAAAAAATAAAGAGAACAGCGTACATTCGTTTACATCAGGTTTAGTCTTGTTTAGTCGTACCTATCATGCCGAATGTCTTTGCGGAAAACAACGTTCCCCTTTCGAAAGCCCGCCTTTTTTCCCGCGCGTCGTCAACCTTCCCTCCCTCGCCCCCCCCCCTGCGAATTCGAGTGCATCATGTTCCCCTCGACACCCGCGACCGACGCTATGCACTTGTTTGTTTACCACCGCGACCGTGACGTGAAATAAGTGAAACAAAGTTGGAAGTTACGAAAAAAGTGTGAAAGTTTGTGGAAATAGTGAATAAAAAGTGCAAGTTTTGTTTGGATTTCGCGAGGAAGAAGATTTACGACGTACAAGATGAAAATGCAGTCTCCTTCGAGTCCCGGCGACAGCGGGTACATAACCCAAAGCCCGGCATCAAATACTCCGCGAACGAGAAGTAATCGCCAAAGTGCACGGCTACGAAATAGTTATAGGTAATGAATGTTTGGTTTTTCCCTGAAAACACAGGTTAAATCGAAAGTAGCACGAGGAGTAAAAGATGGTTTTTCGGCGATAAGGGAATGTTGACACTTTTGTCACTCGGTTATTGCTGGAATTTCCTAACGTTACTAAACCTCGTAAGTCGATTTTTCTTTTTGTTTTCATACTTTTTTGACATGATTTTTGACAATAAGTATGTCAAAAAGGTTTAATAAAATTGTTTGTGACCTTTTTTTAATGTAATTGATGATTAGTAACAAATAGATTATGATAAATATAGATTTTTTTCCGATTTCTTTATTTGAACCTATAAAAATTGATTTGCTTCAAGTTCCAAATGTTTATAGAATTAAGAAATTATTATTATCAATAATTTTTTACGACTATTACTATGAAATGTGATGGAAATATTATTTTTTGTTTTTGTTTATTATTGAAAATAGTGGACATCTCAATATGTATGAATTAGTAAGGGATTTGCAAATCACAATTTATATATGATATTTTTAACGTGAAAACTTATGTAATTTTTAGGAATTTTCATTGGAATCCTTAACAAAGAACATGTTCTTTTTTCTAAACATAGATATTTTGTAAGGCTAGGAAGCAGTAGGTAAAGGTAATATATATATTTATTTAGTTTTTTCCTGAAAACAGAATTTTGATAAAAAATAGCATAACAAATAAAAAATACCAATTTTTCTACAATTTAGTGATGTTGAAAGTTTTGTTGTTCAGTTATTGCTAGAATTTTCTATCATTACTATTCCTCTTGAGTTGATTTTTCTCTTTTTTTTCATACTTTTTTTATGATTTTCGACAATAAGTACGCAAAAAAGATTTAATGTAATTTCTAATATTATTAACAAATAGATGATGATAAATAATGTTCTTGAAGTTCCAAACGCTTCAAAATAAACGAAATAGAAAAAAATTCTACCGATTACTTTTCCTAGTTAAAGTAATAATGAGTTCTTAAAATTAAAGAATTATTATGAATTATTATTTACCTATTTTTACTTCAATTTTAGGTGGAGCTGAAAAACAAATTTTTTATCATTTTCGTTTATTTCTTAAACGGTTGAAACTTCAGACACATGATAAATATAGATTTTGTTCCGATTACTCTATTTGAATCTATTAAAATGAATTTTCTTCAAGTTCCAAACGTTTATGGAATTAAGGAAATTATTAATATCAATAATTTTTTATGACTATTACTATGAAGGGCGATGTAGACATTTTTTTTGTTTTTGTTTATTATTGAAAATAGTGGACATCTGAATATGTATGAATTAGTAAGGGATTAGCAAATCACAATTTCAGGGACTAGATATTTTCAACGTGAGAATTTATGTAGCTTTTAGAAATTTTCATTGGAATTCTTAACAAAGAACATGTCCTTTTTTTTTAATAAAAACTTTGTAACGCTACGAAACAGTAGGTAAAGGTAATACATATTTGTTTAGTTTTTTCCTAAAAACACAATTTGTTCAAAAATAGACCAGCAAATAAAAAATATCAATTTTTCTATGATAAGTGATGTTGACAGTTTTGTCACTCGGTTATTGCTGGAATTTTCCATTTTGTTACTAAACTTCTTATGTCAATTTTTCTCTTTTTTTTTTTTGTAAGAAAATTTTTTTTCATACTCATTTGATGATTTTCAACAATTAGTACACAAAAAAGGTTGAATGGTCTATGGCCTTTTTTTAATGTATTTGCAAATTAGTAGCAAATAGATAAAAAAAAAATTGATTTTGTTCTGATTTCTTTGTTTGAATCTATGTATAAAAAATAATTTGCCTCAAATTTCAAACATTTATAACATTGAGATGTCTCTAAAGTTGCAAACATTTAAAAATTAAAGAAAAAATAAAAAGAATTTTTTTTTTCATCCTTAGTAGTTAAATAAATTCATAAATATTGATATTTAACAAATAATATTGAATGTTTCTTATTGTTTTTAATTTTCATCATGGGTGAAAATGAGAAATATTTTTTTTTTCGTTTCCATTTATTTCATAAACGTTTTGAACTTCAGGCACTAACATTGAAGAAAACAAGAAAAAATTATTTTTGCGTATCCAATTATGATGAAGGTGAAAAAATTGCAAACATTTGATAATATTCACAAACTACAATTTCAGTGACTTAATATTTTTAATGTGAGAACTTATGTCATTTTTAGGAATTTTCATTTAATGTTTCTACAAAAGACATGTTTTTTTTTCTTATATAGAAACTTTTACTTTTGAAAGTATATTATGAAATGCAAAACATTTTTTGTACTTTCATTTGTAGAAACTTCTCAGACAAACTTAAAACACAATTTTGAACAAAAGATTTGTGTTGAAATTTTTTTTTTACAAATAGAATTTATCATATAGTTGATTATAAATTTCAGGTTTTGTCTTGGCATCTTTCTATTATAAAATTCATTCAGGATGTAAGTGTGCCTGAAGCCTGAATGAATTAATAATAAATTAAAATTTGTACTTTCTAAATTAAAAAGTTTCATAATTGGTATGAATTAAATTTTGTTTTAGTTCCCTTCATAAACTTTTTTTCTAATTTATTATTAGAATGTAACAAAGTTTTCAATATGTTAATTAATATTATGATACATTTTATGTATAATTTATTTAATATAAAAATTTAAGAAGTTGTTTTCAACTCAGTGAATGACAAAGAAAAAAATTTGGTAATTATGATCTTGATTGAAAAATGATGGTTGAGTGTTTGGTATTTTCATTACCATGCAGGAAATGTTATCATCTAACAGGAAATGTTTGGGAATTCCAGATCAAGTCAGGTGATGTTTATCATGATAATGAGTGATGATGTAGGTAATGAAAAAAAAGGCCTCGAGAATGAAATATGAATTCTGTGTAAGGTTAAATAAATAATTATCATTTGTGTGATCATTTTTTTCACAAATAACATTTATTTTCTAGACAATTATTTAAGGGTTTCAGCCTTTGATAACTGCAATGATTCAAATATGCTTGAAGCAAATTTCCTTAATGAACATTAAAATATTAAAATTGGCAAGAACAATTTTCTTCGAATTTATGGTATTCAAATTTTTGAATAAAACTATAATAAAATTGTTATATTCCTCAAATTAAAAAATGTAATTTTTTATTGAGAAATTTTTAAATATTACAATTTTGAATATAAATATATTTTTTTTTGTGAATAAAAATAAATTAATCACGTCAAATATCAATTATTTTATTTAATATATTAATATAATTAAATTATTGATATTTAATATATTAAAAATAATCTTTGATTCTAAATTTGCATGGCTCAGTTTCTAAATTTTGTGCTAATTATTCCCCTTATTACATTTTAGCGGGAGTTTCATTGCCCCATTCAAGGTCACAGACAACTCTTGAAAATTAATTGCAAAATGTCTGTTGATGTTTTATATTTTAAAGTCAAAGTAACTTCATGTAAATTTTTCAACAAAAATTTTGTTTTCAATTATAAAGTTATAGAAAGTGAGAAATTTTCTAGACTTGAGTATTTTGTCTGAAGATTAGACTTAGAAAATGGTCAATAAATTTATACTGATATTACGGAATTTTTTCCCTTGACAAACATATGGCCAGAAAATTGTTTGATAGAGAAATTTTTAAGTTGGATTTTTAATATAAAAGATAACGTGATTTTTAGTTATTCGCAATAACTTATTTATGTGTAAAAATATAAACAAAAATATCTAATAAATTTTTTTGCATTCAGATTTTGATGTTGTTTTTCAAGAGAGTTATGGAAAAACGTAGATATTTATTTATATTTCAGTCACAGGAAAATTCAATGAAGTCAGAAAAAAGTTAAAGAATTTAAAAAATGGATTGCTAAATTTTAACTTGCCTGTGCATTAGTGGAAGGTTTTTCATCTTGTTAACATAAAACGCAGTATGAAAACTTTTAAACAACTTGATAAGAAAATGATTTGGTTATTCGATTATATTATATTATTATTATTTATTATAATATATGTATAAGTTACTACATTATTTTTGTCTTGACTAGTTCCAAAAAAAGGTATAATATAGCAATAATAAAATGAAAAAAAAAAAAAAAATTATCATTTCAGAATCGACCCCTTGGACACGCCAAGGGCGCAACGTGCTAGGCGACGCGCAAAACTTAGCGAATCTTCATCAGTTGATTTCGAGGATGAAGGTTTGCCGGATGGTTTTTCGATGCGTTTGAGGAGTAGACACATTTTTGGAAGTGTGAGCACGCCACCGAGTCCTCAGCTTGGTGATGTTCCCGAAATCACCAAACTTGTGGCCCAAAGCACGCCATGGGAAAAGGAGAAATGTAAGATATTCTGTTGTGTCATGTTTTTCCTCATTTATCCATCGTAATGAAATGTCTTCTATTAAAATTTGCATGAATTATTTTGAAAAATTCGAAATTTTTACTAGGTTTGTGTTTCTTGTGATTTTTACTTTTTTGTGTGAATTTCAAGTAGATTAATCTGGAAAATACAATTTGCAAATTAGAGTTAGTTACGTTTTGTGTGAATAATTTTGTTAATTTTGTGAAAAATAATTGTAAAAAAATATCATTGATGAAGTATTGTTTAACTTGATTGCATTCAACTAGTAAAATTGTAAGGCATCATTTTTTTTCACATTTATATTTTCATTTTTCAGAAACTTTGTTTGGTTCGTGTTTATTTCTTTAATTTTGTAAACAGAAAGTTATATTGATTGATGGCTATTATTTTCAAATTGTTTTTCCCTATTCTTTCCAGTCAAACAATAATTTGAGACTTCTGTCTAAGGATCAATTTTTTTAAAGAATTTTTTTTTTCATTCAGTTAAAGTAGCATTCGATCGATTAAAAAATATTCAAATTAAAATTAAAACTTGGTAAAAATAAACAAAAAAATAAAAAAATTGTACTACCATCCCTAGCAATTCAATAAATTGTTAATTATTGATCTTTGAAAATTATTATGTAATGTTTTTCATTATTTTTATTTCTATATTTGGTAGAAGTGAAAAATCAATTTTTTTCGTTCATTTTATAAACGTTTGAAAATTCAGGGACATCTTATAGTAGTCTTAGAGTAAGTTTGACTGGGAATATTGGAAAAAAACGAGAATTTTTGAAGTGATTGCTGTTATTTCACTGTATTTTGGAAAGGTTTGTTGATGGAGAGGAAAGAAGCTGAACATGGAATTTATGCAACGGAAGTAAACAACTACTTGCTGTTTACTTTCCATACCCTATTCACTTGTTGTGTACTTTCCTCTTGTTCACTTTCCATTTATTCTTCACTTCCTACATACTGATGCTTTCTATTTACAAATTGCATTATAATAAGTATTTTGGAAAATTGGAATCAACATGTACCTTTTGTAACAGAATATTTATTTAACACTTGTACCAAAAAATTTTTGTCATCTTTTGTTCAGCTCAAATATGTTTTTAGGAAGGGTAGGAATAAATATGAATTCTTAGCAATTGAAGTAAGATAATTGTTTTACTTTCATTTTTTCATTAGTGACTTCTAACTAGGTTAATCGTTTTATTGGTTCAGAATCACAACTCTTTTTACTTTTAATAATTTATTGGTAGATAATTTTTTGTCACTCAACAATGGGCGTGATCATTATTATAGTTATATTACTTTATCAGAATAATATAAAAACATAAAATTCACATCCAAAAACTTCGTTAAACGTCCGTAGATATTAACATTATAAAACTTTTATATGTTGCACCAGATGAATCTCCAACAACCAGCCAACTTGAATCGACGAGTCAAGAGCGAAGAAATCTGAATCGATTAAGAATTTCAGAACGTGTAGTTCCCAAAGCCCTGAATTTCGAACTCAGCAACGCTGCTAGAGCAATACCGGATGTCACGGGTCGCGAGAATCTCGATATTCTCACAATGCTCGGGGAAAAGAGCAACCACTGGAAAATTGTGTCCAAAATCTTCGATCACCTGTTGCCCCAAGACCTATGCGCTTTCAGCATGGTGTGCAAAAGTTGGCACAGGCTTTGCAAAAGCAACGTCGACGCTAATGTCCGGCGTCTTACACACGTCATTGCGTGCCAAAGTGTCAAAGAGAATTTAGGCAAGGTTCGCAAAAGCAAGCTAGAGGAACCCAAGACACCGTCGGGTCTGAAAATGAAGCATCGAAAGAACATGCCTCTTCAGGTGCGGAATCTGTTGGGTACGCCCAGGAAAGTCGCCCCCGTTAGTCCACCAGTTTCGCCGAGCAAAAGGAAATTTCATTCTTACGTAAAGGTAGGAATTATGATCTTTTTTCAATCCACTAACCTCAGAATCAGTACCTTTGATCGTTATTCATGGAACATGTGTTGGGGTCAGATTTCTAAAAAAAAAAACACTGAAATAAACATACAAAAATGTCACTGTAGACCAAAAATAAACAGATTCTTTTCCCCTGAGAACTCTGAGTGAAAATACACGCCGTGGTTATTTTTGGCATTGATTAATGCGGAAGCAAAGCAAACAGAATCAAATTTAAATTTTCCCACGCATCAGAAATCGCTCCCTTTGGATGTAGAAATATATTTTCCAATATTTAGAATTAAATCAGACAAGAAATATATTGTTGATTCCAACATGACACAGTTTTTAACGCCCCCAAAAAATGTGTAATATATTGGAAGCGTCGAGTTGAATAAAAAAAAAAAAAAAGAGAAAGAAGTCGAATGAATTCCGCAAACAGGCAAAAAATTAAACGAAACGGGTGTTCCGTATGGTTCCCACGTTTTTGGTATGCAAAACGTTGAAAAAAAAAAGTTGAAAAAAATGTTTGAGTAGCTTTCAAATATCTAGATTTAGAGGGAGGGGGAGGAGGGGGGGGGAGTGATTGGTATGGTCCAGCAGATGGTACTTAAATTGCCGTGCTTTTCTCGCGTTTCACCTTTCAAAGTTTTTCCACGCTTTGTTTTGTCTCGCATCAACCGCGTGCGTGATGACATAGTTCGAGGCCTTGTCCCGACGTTTCGAGTTACCGTAAAATTTCAAAGGATACGGGGTGGGACACCGCCATCACTGCAGCTGTTGCACATAGGGCTACGCATGCTTACGTGTATAGGCATACAGTGCGGATTTTCGAACATACGTCTCTTGGGAACATTAATTCCCTTTTATTGTTAAATCGAACACACTGAGAAATCGAATTTATCCACTAAAAAACCGATTTGATTCACTTTAATAAGTTTTTATTTCAGACAAACGAATTTTGTTTCAGTGAATAGAATTAACGTTTTTACTAACTTGAATTTGTTTGAAATAAAAATTTATTTGAGTAAAACAAAAAAAACTCATTTACTTGTTAAATAATATAGACCAGTCTTCTCAGAAATTAAAAAAGCATTTCTCTGTAATTTTAACACCTCCCTCTTGGTACTTACGATATATCTTTACATAAAAAGCGTTTTGCAAAACAGTAATTTCTTCGTCTCGAGGCTATGATTTATGGGCAACTATGAAACTAACAAATTTTAAAGTTTGCTCTGAAAAATCGTTGACAAAAATTGGACACGCTGTGCTTTTACCAAACTGTACAATGGAACCATTCACTCGGTGTATCAAATTTTAAAACCAAACAAATCAGTACAAAGAACGGAACCTTCAAGTTTCTTCGCAGACGTATATTAATAATTATGACTAATATTCATGCAACGGACAAAGGCATACAATTTGATAATCCCAGTTTACGTTTTTTCATCGATGAACTTTGAAAAGCTGGAAAAATAGAAACGTGTCCGTAAAAAATTTTTAATTCTGGAACTAAAGTAATAATTGAAAGAGAAGGAGCCATACTGTCTTCAGGTGTAAAAAATTCTTTATGTCCTTTCTACTTATCTTTTTTACAATGCTGTCAATCGTATCGAACTTGTCAATGTGCTGATGATGTTTTGAGTCAGATCCCGGAGCGCAGCGTTAAAGAACGTGTTTCTAATTTAATAGCCGGCCCAAATCGAAGCTTTTAATGGTAACAAGAAAAGGGTTAAAGGCCTGTTGCTAAGAGAGATAAAAAAACTTTGAGACGATTCCGCGTTATCTAGGCCGGAAATACCGAAAGTCGAAAGGCTAATTGTTAATCTGTGATTCGGGGATATTCGACTTAGAAAGCAAATAATATTTTAATGAAATGATTCTAATCGATCGTATCCTGAAGATGTTTGCAATTGTAAAAGTGATTTGTTTAAATTTTCATTTGAAGTTGTTGTTATTTTATATTAAGTGTAAAGAATATAACCTAATATTAACTAATCAATGAAGCGTATTCGTTTGTTGTAAATTTCGACTTGGTCCAAAAAAGTCAGGAAATCTGTGTAGGCGTTAAGGGGGACTTACACCTTGTAGGGCGTTTTTTTAACCGTATATTCTGAAATTTACTGTGGGAAAACTAAAACAGATATCGTAACAGAACTTTTTGC
>JAPYZL010140097.1:0-22995 GCA_030522825.1 Platygaster orseoliae
TAATTTACATTAAACTTGTGACATCAATTTAATTCGTAATTATAAATTATTGAATTCAATACAACGATGTATTAGAATTATACGAAAATATTTGTATTAAATTTGTTTTTGAATTTATTTCATTCATGTAACTGAGACTTAGTTTTTTTATTTAGATACTGCTTGCATGAAATCTAAAACAAAATTCAAATGCTTAAATGTATAAATGTATAAAAATGTACTAGGTGTGTCGAGGTAATACACATTGAATATATTTGTATTTTATTCATTATTCAAATATCTATTTTGATATTTGAGGTACGTTTTAATACATTAATTATGGAAAGTGCGTCAAACTCAACTGGGTGTCTCTAAATTATACTTTTTTCAAACATGTTTACCTGACGAACGTTTCAAATAGCTGGCTTATGAAATTCAAGGAAATTTAAAACAGTGTTGATAAGAAAATAAGGTTCTTAGTTTCTGTATTTAGGAATAGAATTAGTTGAATCGGTTTATATGAAATGAGAATAAAATCCAATAATTCAAAACAATTTTGAAACGACAAAATAGTTACTAAAAAAGCTGCTAGGGATCCGAAAAAAATTTTTTGGTTTCGGTTTCAGTTTCGGTTCTGTAAAAAACCTCAATAACGGTTACGTGACGGATTCGTTCCCGCTTATATCGAATCGGTTTCAGTTCCGGTTTCGGTTTCAGTTTCGGCGGTACCTGGTTTAAAGCAAAAGCAATTTGCTTGTATAAATGAATTCTATAGTTGCGAAGAAACGCGCATATCTAGTAAACCATTTCATGCACCCCTCTCAAATTTTAGTGAAATTCTTATTCAATTAACGTCTCAGTGTATGTGAAGTTTCATTGAATTCGCAGCTGTAGTTTAATTGAAAACATTGTTTGTTTAAGTTCTGAGTTCAAAAATTTTGGTTCAAATTCTGAAATCTGAATTCTAAATTCAAAAACTATTATTAAAATTCTGAAATTTTAATTCTAGATTCAAACACTCTTATTGAAATTCTGAAATTTAAATACTGATTTCAAAAATTCTGCATTAAATTATGAAATTTTAATTCTAGGTTCAAAAATTCTGATTCAAATTATAAATTCGATAATTCACTAAAAAAATTCAAGAATTCACTGAAAGAAAGAACAAGTTGAAAGAATTCACTAAAATTTTACTGAATTCTGAAAATTCTGATTTATATTCTTAAATTCGAATTATGAATTCAATAATTCAAAAATTCTCAGAATTCTGATTCAAATTCTGCGATTGGAATTCTGAATTCAGAAATTCTGATTCAAATTCTAAAGTTTGAATTCTAAATTCCAAAATTCAGATTCAATTTTTTAATCAATAATTCAAATCTCAGGAAGAAAATTCTCGTGTGATTTCTCAACGTTGTTAACTTTGTCAACATATAAAAGGTCGAACTTTTATAGTTCTTATAATAAAACTTTGCTTTTATAATTTTATTTCTCATAGACATGTTTACAAAAATTTTTTTCAAAAAAATTTTAGTTCATAAGAAATGTACGAGACTTTAATATTTTCTTATAAAAAATTTGAAATTTCTTATAGATGTGTCGCATTATGTTTTACATTATTTTTTGTACATCTAAGAAAACAATTTTCGTGTGATTTTTCAACGCTTTAAATTTTTTGAACATCCGTTTTTCTGGGTTCTCCTTATAGTGATATTTTCCATTTCGATGAAAAAAAATTTCTGGTATCAAAATTCCACGTTTTGAATTAGTCAAGAATATGAAACAGAAGTCTAACATAAACAAAAACTACACTGAAAAATCAATTTAGTTCACTTAAATAAATTTTTAGTTCAGATATTAAAATTTTATTAGAGTCAAAAATATCTTGGTGCAATCAAAAATATTTACGTTTCTGCAACTTGAATTTGTTTGTCTGAACTAAAAATAAATTCGAGTAAACAAAATATTTTGTTGGTCAAATAACGATCATAGGTTTGTTTCTGCCTATCAAATTGGTTTTTCAGTGTATATTTTACAGTGCGTACAAAAATTTTAATAATAAATATAATAGAATGAATAATATAATAAAAACATGCATGATTGAAAATTGTTTTAGAAATCTAAAGATTTCAATATAAAAATTGAAAATAAAAGGGGAAAAATAACAAATATTTTCCAAAATTGACGAGGAATTAAACTGAATCATTCATTTTCTAGAATATAGTTCATACATAAATTATAAATGTAGATTTTTAGAAAATATTCTGCAATATATGTTTTACATCTAAAAAACTATTATCAAGAAAGGAGATCTTGGAAATTTCGTCGTTAAAAAAAAGATAATAAAAAATCACAGAAAAACGAACGAAAAACAAAATTATTCCAATATCAAAAAGAAATCCATAGAAATTCAAATAATTCATTTATTTCAAACCTTCTTTTATGAAAGCATGATTGAAATTGTATTTATTTTTTTATTTCTTCTAAAAAATTATTCTATTCATTCAAATATTGTATTTATTAAATTTTTATATATTTTTACTGCCTAAAAAAAAATTTCAAACCAAAAAAATTTTTTCCACAAACAAAAATCATTGATCATAATGCCAAAACCATTCAAAATTTTTTTAAACAATCACTACCCATACCGTTGCATTATCGACTTGAAATCCTTATTATTATATACGAAACAAGCCTGAAATTGACAATGTAAAAAAAAATAGAAAAAACAGACGTTGCACCGATCAGGTGTGAAATCGGCTGGCGAAAACGAGCTCGTTGCAAAAGAGAAACAGCCAGGAAAAACAGAGAGAGAGGGGCAAGGGGGGGAAGAGAAGTTGGTTGTTGTTGTTTGTTATAATTTTGTTCGTTGAATTGTAGCTCGCGCTGGTCGAGATGGACGCGAGTGACGCGTTGCTCTCGGTCCGGCGTTTTCACCAACCCACATTCGTCGTTGAAAGCAAAACGTTTCGTATTCGTGACCCGCTTTTTGTGTTTCCTGATTGTGCGACCTAAGTCAAATCGTTTCGCACCGCGAGATGAAAATAAGAGTCGAGGAACCGAAATCAGTGATGAAATAATCATTGTTAAGCAAATTTACATTCTTTTCCAGAACTATTTCTACATAGTTTTCACAATTTTGTTCCAGTAATGCAACATTACACAAGATTATTGGGATAACTGCTTATTTATATCTGCATAGTTTTTTTAAAAACTTTTTCGAGATGAAAGAAAGAATAAAATATCATTTATGAAATGAATATTGTTTAGTAACTTTTGATTGTATTTTTTGATTGACATTGTTTTTGCATAAAGTTTTTCAACATGAAAAAAAGAGTCAATGAAACAAAATCGTAACCTACCTATTTTGATATCGCCATTGTTGATAAACTTTTTACAATATTTTTAGAAAATTTATTGCTATATAGACATGAATTTTCATCTCGTTGGTCATAATTTTTTTATTAAGAGTAGTTTAAGCAGTGAATGTTTGTTTGGATTTTTCATTTACCACCATTTTTCACATAATTTTTTAAAATTTTCTTTCATAATAGAAGCAATAATTAAAGGGAAGAAATCAATAATAAAATTAAAATTTTTGAGAATCTTTATATTTAACAGCATTTTTTATGTTGTGACATGTTTTTCACATAACTTTTCGTAGTTTTTTAAAAACAGTTTTATATAATATTTTCGCTCAGATTTTCATCGATTTAGTTCTGGAATGAATGCACCAGCAATGCCTGTGTAAGCCTGATTTCCTGCCACAAAAACCGCCTTTGACGCGAAGTATGTTTACACAATGGTTGTTACAATCTATAGTTGAGCTTGGGCTTCCGTCACATACTCGATCGGTAGTAATAAAAACTAGAAAATTTAAGAAAATCAAGTTTCTGCACCTCGTTCACAATGTACTATTTCGCCTCCTATACGTATAACATACTATGTTTGCCATTTGTGTCATAACCATATAAATAAAAATATTATTATTATATTGCATTATTATTATATTATTCATTATTTATATAAAATTCTATAAACTCGTATTCGTTTGAGTGTACTACACAGAATATAGATGCACAAATCAAGGAAAAAAAGATGAAGCTCTTCATTGTATTTTTTGGTGGTACTGCAGAAAAGTTTGAATGCGGAAGTTATAAAATTAAATTGTCCTGTTGGAACATTGAAACAGTATTTATACTCTGCATTTGTTTATAAATTCTATTTTGACTGATAAGGGAACGTACGCAACTAAGAAAATAATGTAAACGTAACTGCTTAATCACTAGTTGCTGATACGTGCGCAAGAAAATTATTAATTGAAATATCATGACAGTATTTCATCTCAACACAATCGTTATCTTAATTCTGAGATATTTGTAATTCTCAGAGTTTATTTGCATTTGGTGCGAAGTTTGTAACTTGAGCTTAAATTCAATTTCACATGTTTGTATAGCTTTGAAAAATGAACTGTATGAACTCGTAATTAATCATTTTTTATTTCTGCAATCATGTATTGAAATATTTGAATATAATGTGATTCTAAGTGTATTTCATTAAATTCTCAAAATATTTCTGATTTGAAATACATTGTTCATTATGTTCTGAAATATAGAAAATGCATATTTCTTTCTTTTCTGTATGAAAACTTTGTTTTTGATTAATTATTCTACAGTCTTTTTATACGATTTTTCAAAAAAGAATTTCCACCTGTTTTCATCCTGAATTTATCAGATTTTTATAAAAACATGTGAATTCTGAAAAATGTACAGAATGCCTGAACTTGAAATTCCTAATGATTATAATAAAGGGTTTTTGATATCGAAATTTTATTATATTATTATTATAATTATATAATTTTATAATTACTATAATTATAATTATTTATATTATTATATTATTTTATACATTTTAACACTGATAATCACAACTATAAAATAAAGCTTTCCGGAAAAGAATTTTTTTCAATTTCAATGAAAATAGGAACTTAGTACATTAAAACAAAATTTATATGAACAATTAAATATTCTATAATTTGTTTACAATTGAAGTGATTTTCATATTTTATTATGAATAGCAAAGGTAAAAGATTAATACTTTTTTTGTGACTGGCCACTGGTGAATTATGCATATTTATTTATTGTACAATCGTTTGGTTCATTGATATTTCTAAATATTTACATCACAGTATATATTGGACTAGATTTTCAGGTAGTTTAGGCAATTGACCATCCGTTATTGTCGTTGATTTAAGCGCAATTGCGAAGATGGGCAAACGCACTCGTCTTTCAATTTGTTTTTTAACCAGCCCAGATAGTTAGTTAGTTTCGTATAAACTCCTGGGAAATTGGGCCTGCTGCAGCCTCGACCCCAGGATATGAGCCCTGGAAAAAAATTTCGACCTCTAATTATTAGATCAGTTATGTAAATTAAAAGAAATTAAATTGGAAGTATTATTATCTAGCTAAAAGTAATAAGTCAAATAATAATTTAAATAAAATATAGAAATGTTGAAAATCAATAATATTTGGAAATGATAGTAAATGGAAATGTAATAATTAATATAATTCTTCAAAAATAATAATAATTTTGTTTATAAAATAATAATGTAAAACATCAAAAATATAAATATATAAATATATACATATTCATAATCATATCAAAGAATAATTTTAATAAAATATAGTAATTTTAAAAATTAATAATATCTGGAAATGAGAGTAAACAGGAATATAATAATGAATATAGTTATTTCAAAAAAAAAAAATAATTTTGTATATAAAATAATAAAATAAAACATTAAAAATATCAATATATAAATATATATAATCATATGGAATAATAATTTTAAAAAAATATAGTAATTTTAAAAATTAATAATATCTGAAAATAAGAGTAAACGGGAATATATCAATGAATATAATTATTTCAAAAAAAAAAATAATAATTTTGTATATAAAATAATAAAATAAAACGTGAAAAATATCAAAATATAAATATATATAATCATATCAAATAATAATTTTAAAAAAATATATATATTTTGAAGATCAATAATATTTGGAAATGAGAGTAAACAGGAATATGATAATGAATATAATGATTCCAATAAAATAATACTTTATATAAAATAATAAATTATTATATGAAATATACAATATATATAAATATATAAATATATATAATAAAATCAAATAATAATTTCATTAAAATATAGAAATTTTGAAAATCAATAATATCTGGAAATGAGAGTAAATGGGAATATAATAATGAATATAATATGTCAATAAAGTAATAATTTATGTAAAAAAATAAAATTCAATAATGTTAAATATATAATTTACATAAGTATATAAATGTACATAATAATATTAAATAATAATTTCATTAAAATATAGAAATTTTGAAAATCAATAATATCTGGAAATGAGACTAAATGCGAATAAAATAATGAATATAATTATTTCAATAAAATAATAATGTATATAAAATAATAATGCATAATTATATCAAACATAACAAATATATAGATATGTATAATAATATCAAATTATAATTTCAATAAAGTATAGAAATTTTCAAAATTAATATTATCTGGAAATTAGAGTACATGGGAATTTTCACAAAGTTATCTCTTACTGTTAAATGAATTTTAGGAGTTTAAAACTAATGACTAATTGTCATTTTATGTTACTGAAGCTCTTGAGCAATAATTTTCATATTTTTATTTATGTTTAATTGAATTATGTAGTAGATTTCATTAGTTTTAAAGACTTACCTACGAGATCCAACTGATCGTGTTTTCCTTTTACATGGAGAGGACCACCACTGTCACCCTGAAAAGGAAAATTTTAAGATTTAATTCGGAACAACTCACTTCTTATTTTATTTTATATTATTACTCACAATTAGTAATAAACAAGCATTGGATTAAATGTATAACATTTTTCCTAAGTTAGATTACTTTTTATATTATTAAACGTGAAGTAAAATATTTTTTATTTCAGAAATAGATGTAATATACCAATGTGTTTTTGTAATTTATGCATACTTTCAAAAAATTTATTCAATAATAATGAATATATACACGTTAAATTTTCACTCTTCAATTTTCTTCAATTCTCAATTTTCAAAACTCTCCAATTTTCTTTCTTGGTTTTTCAACTTTTGATTTCATTTCTCACAGTTTTGCAAATGGTTATGTGGATTTTGAATGATTTTTTCGACTAATTTTTTTTTTTGAGATTAAGATTGCTAGGTTGTTAATATTAGTTTTACTTACAAAGCACGAGTCCTTTGTCCCTTCGATGTAACCCGCGCAAAACATGTTTTCTGTGATTCTATTTTTTTCGTATCCGGAATTGTTGCATTCGTCTTTCGACATAACCGGTAAATTGACCATTTGCAAATCGTCACTTATTGGATGATCCTCCGCGGTTCGGCCCCAGCCAACGACTGTCGCAATCGCGCCCGTATAATCAGCCGCTGCGAGAAATTTTATTAACTTTGCAAAACATTGAAAACTATAAAAAGTTAGTTTTTTTTCTGCAGAGTGTGAATCGATTTTTTTATGATGAGCTGAAATACTGGAACTATAAATTATCATGTTTGCAGTTTCTTTTAAAATAATTTTCGTGTACAATGAATTATGATATTTTTTAAAAATATTTATTCACTCTGTGAAAATGTCTTATACTTGAAGAATTCGAAAATTTCGAAGAATTCTGAGCATTTTCTAAACACTTTCAATTATTATTTCAGAAGTCAAATAAACACTGATTTTTTCAATATTTTTGTACATTACAAATAACTGAAAAAATTCTAATTTGTAACAATATACCGTACTTAATAATATTTACTGCTTATTCACTTCGTTCATAGTAATTTTATGACTTGTTCAACTTAAAACTTAAAACTTAAATTTATACATTTTCTAGCAATGAAGCTTTTAAATAATCTGTGAATATTCATTGAGGTAATAAAAATTATAATTTTTTTTTTGGTTCCAAAGAAAACTCAAATCAATAAAGTGTTTTCGAACCCACCTTTTCTGGGCAAACACGCAGTCCTAATGACACCATTTAGCGGAATTGGTTTGTCTAATTCGATAAGTGCAATGTCATTATTGTAATTACGTGGATTGTAATTCTCGTGCAAAGTCATGGACTTGATTCTTCGTCGCACGATAAACTTCTTTTTATTAGGCAAATTGTTTCGGGCCAAAGTGATCTCGAACCATCTTTTATTGAACCTGGAATAATAATCATGAAATATCTGTTATATGTAAAATGTTTTTGGGAATAAAAAAAAAAAGGAACATTTTTTTTCTTGCAAAAAGCAGTCTATACCCGAACAAACAATGCGCCGCAGTGAGTACATAGTTGCGTGTAATCAAGCTTCCTCCGCAGTGGTATTGCCCCTGTTTGGTCATACTTATAAGCCAAGGGAACTCAAAAATATCGGTGGTGTTTCCTCCGACGATCCTGGTTTTTCTTCCCAAACCGCAAACTAGAAAATAAAAATTTATGTTATTTAAATGTTTTTTAGGATACTTAGTAAGAAATTTTTTCGGAATCGAGATGTGACTGTGATGAAAAAGATGAATAAAAAATTCTGTAAAAATAATCCATGTTTTTATTTTTATCCATATCAGAATTTTTTTGTTTTTACATCGCTGTGAGGTCTTGACAATGTCACTTAGACGTTTAAATAACGAATTCAGTTGAAGGGTAATCAAAATAAAAGTTATATTTATTTTAATTTTTTAAAGTTATTCTTTTACATTGCATTTAAAGCATAATATTTCATGTGACACGAAGTATTTGGATATTCAACACAATTTCACAACTTTGTAATCTAAATGTTTTCCGAAATTTCTTCCCATGAAATCAACTTTTTCGAAAAAAAAAAAATATGAAAATTGCAGTCTAAATCTAAATAGTTGAATTAAATCTCTTTTTTAGATGCAACAAAATCTAGCGACTGGAAATTCAAATACTACCTATAATTTATGATGAATTTCAAGTTATGCTTTAATTTTGTTGCATATGAAAATGAGTTGATTTTTCAGAGTTGGGGGGGGGGGGAGGGACTTGAATCTCGAAAGGGTGGATATATTTATCGATGTACGTATTTCTAAAATTTAAAACTTTAGGATTGGAAATGTTTATATGGTTTAGAGTATTTTTATGTATTTTTGAGAAAACTAAATCTACGCAGGTTTAAAGTAGAAAATAAATTTCCAGTAATTCTTGTATTTTGGATTACTATACAAAATTTTGCAGGAATCTGTAGTATTCTGAGAGATTTTGAAAATTTTTATGAACTGCTAAATAAATGTCTAGAAACTTATGCTATAAAATTCGAAGTTTATTAGATTTTATAGAAAACAGTGTCTAAAGGTTTTGAGTGGTACCCGGTCACTTTCGCGAAAGCAGTTTCCCGACGATCTTTTTCTCGACAAACACTTTTCCCGACAACAATTCTCCCGACAGCATTTCTCCCGACACACTTTTCCCGACAAACAATTTACCCGACAAAATTTTTCCCGACACTGCTTTTCTATTCTTTTACATGAATTTACTGGTACTGGATCAGTTTTTTTACAAAATTTTCTAAAGTTATAATTTTTTTTCTTAACAAACTTTTTTTCTAATTTTAAACTTCTATAATTAATAATTATAAGTTATAATTTTTTTTTTTTGATGAACTTTCTTTCTAATTTTCAATTTTCTCAAATAAATAATAGGGTAATAAATGTAAATTTACGGTCAAACATTCAAAATAATAAAATTTATTGTAAAAGCATGTCTTCTTTGAATAAAAAAAGGAACACTTTTTTTATTTTTGGAAACAGTCTGTCGGGAAAAATATGACTTAATTCAATCATAGGATTTTTGTCGTGAACATAGTCTGTCAGGAGAAGTGCTGTTGGGAAAAGTGTTTGTCGGGGAAAAGGTCGTCGGGAAACTGCATTCGGGAAAATGGACGGGAATCGTTTCGAGTATCTTTACAGAGTTCTAGTATTTTTAGTATTTTTCAATATTTTCAGTATTTTTCCAGTGCCCATACAATTTGAAAAATTGTCTGAATTTTTTAGATTTCTCTGAAGTTCAAAACGTTTAAAAATGAACTAAAAAGTAAAAAACTGTTGTATCACTCTTAGTAATAGAATTTATTACTAATTTTTGATATTTAACAAATATTATTTAACGTTTATCATTATTTTTAATTTTAATCATGAGTGGGTATGAAGAATATTTTTTTTTTCGTTTTCAACTTAGGTTGAACGTTTGTAACTTAGGGCACATATTTTTTAGTAATTTTTAGAATTTGACGCCCTATGATTGCAGGTTGGAAATATTTTTAGTAGTTGAATGTATTTTTGAGAAAACTAAATCTACGCAGATTTTAAGTAGAAAATAGATTACCAGTTATTCTTGTATTTTAGAATTCGAAGTTTATTAGATTTCTTAGAAAACAGTGTCTAAAGATTTGAGTATCTTCAGAGAGTTCTAGTATTTTTAGTATTTTTCAATATTTTTCCAGTGACCATAAAATCGGAAAAATTTTTGAATTTTTCAGATGTCTCTAAAGTTCCAAACGTTAAAAAATAAACGAAAAAATAAAAAAACTGCCTTATCATTCTTAGTAATAGAATTTATTCCTAATTTTTGATATTTAACAGATATTACTAAATGTTTATCATTATTTTTAATTTTAATCATGGGTGAACATGAAAAAATTTATTTTTCGTTTTCGTTTATTTCATTAACGTTTGCAACTTAGGGCACATATTTTTTAGTTATTTTTAGAATTCGATGCTCTATGATTGCAGGTTGGAAAGATTTTGAGTATTTTAATGTATTTTAGGGAAAAATAAATCTACGCAGATTTTAAGTAGAAAATAGATTACCAGTTATTCTTGTATTTTTATTTATTATACACAATTTTGCAAGAATCTCTACTATTCTCAGAGATTTTGAATATTTTTATGAACTGCTATATAAATTTCTAGAAACTTATGCTATAGAATTTGAAGTTTATTAGATTTCTTGAGTATTTTCACAGAGCTCTAGTATTTTTAGTATTTTTAAATATTTCCAGTATTTTTTCAGTGCCCATACAATTTGAAAAATTTTCTGAATTTTTTAGATGTCTCTCAAGTTTCAAACGTTTAAAAATGAACGAAAAAATAAAAAAATTGTTTAATCATTCTTGGTAATAGAATTTATTCGTAATTTTTGATATTTAACAAATATTATTGAACGTTAATCATTATTTTCAATTTTAATTATGGGTAGACATGAAAAAAAATTTTTTTTTGTTTTCGTTTATTTCATAAACGTTCGCAACTTCGGGCACATATTTTTAAGTTATTTTTAGAATTTGACGCTCTATGATTGCAGGTTGAAAATATTTTCAGTAGTTTAATGTGTTTTTGAGAAAACTAAATTAAGGCAGATTTTAAGTAGAATATAGAATACCAGTTATTCTTGAATTTTTAATTATGGTACACAATTTTGCAGGAATCTACTATTTTTATAGTTATTTCTAGTATTAGTTATTCTAGTTATTTCTAGTATTTTTAGTTAGTTATTTTTGTTTAGCTATTTATATTTTTTCAGTTAGTTAGTTAGTTATTTCTTAGTTATTTCTACCATTTTTAGTAATTTTCTGAAATTTTTAGTTATTTTTAGAATTTGACGCTCTATGATTGCAGGTTAAAAAGATTTTGCATATTTTTATGCATTTTTTAAGAAAACTAAATCTAGGAAGTTTTTATATTTCGTATATTTTCAGTATTTTTTATATTTTGAATTAATCACACAGTTTTGCAGGAATGTCCAGTATTCTCAAAAGTTTAAAATATTTTCATGAATTTCTACACAAATTTATGGAATTAATTTCATAGAAATAAGACAAAATTACCGCAATCAGTGCAGGTGTAAGGTCCCTCGTTGCCAGTGGACTCCTCGACGGGCTCGAAATCGATGTAGGAATCCTCGTGCAAAACCGGAGGGACCTTCTCGGCGCTCGTGGCGTTGAGGCTGGCCGGCAGGCTCGATTGCGACAAGCTCCCATCGCTCGTCTGCAACACCTTTTATCGCGCGACATGACAATCTAACGTTGCGCCGCGTTTTCATTATTACGAGGCTTGCCCGTTTTTTCTAGATTCGTATTTCATGCAACACATCATACAAGTCATTTCCCATTGTTACTAGAGCAACTCATATTGAGAACAGCTTTGTCGTAGCAACTATAGATGAAGCAAAAAATGAATTTATTTGTACGAAAACAAAATAATGAAGAGGAGTTTTGGTGGAACTATATTTTAAAATATAAAATTTTTTAGTACTCTTTAGTAATTTCATCGAATTCTCAAAGTTAAAAAAAAAGTCATTACTTTTATATTGTGTCTCAAGTTGGAAATTTCACAATTTCTTCAAATTCGATTTCCGAGTTTTCGATATTGTTGATTGTTAAAAATCAGTGTTAATTATTCATGAAAAGAATTTGCCATATCCTTCAGACTGGAAAATTTTTTTTAATTGTTATATTTATAAAATGCTACCCCTTGTTTTGAAAAGCTTCAGTGAACCTTAATTTTTTTTTCCCCACTCAAAAACTGATCATTTTTATTTATTGCTTTAACTTTATTGTTATATTTGCAATATTGAATTCCCAAAATTGTTTATTGTCCAAAATCTGAATAAGTTATTTATGAAACAAACTCGCCATATCCTTGAGGCTAGAAAAAAATTTTTAAACTGTTATATTTCCAAAACGCCACCCTTTTTTTTTTGAAAATTCCTTTACCGATTCAATTTCTAAATGTTCCCTCAAAAACTCATAATTTTTTTTTTCTCAATTTCACTTATTTCTTCAATTTTTTTTTGCACATTGTCTTACGTTCAAAAGTTCACGAAAAAAATTCACCATATCCTTAAGACTGAAAAAAATGTTTAAACTATCATATTCCCAAAACGCCACTTTTTTCTTTGAAAATCCCATTTTTTTCTTTCACTATAAAATGTTATAAAATGAAAAAACACACGCAAGGGTCCTTTAAAAACTCACCAAACGCTCGGAAGCCGGCACGACCACGTGCACGACCCCGCACAGGACGAAAAGGAAGCACTTGTAATCCATGGTAAACTTTGTCGCGCAACTTTGTCTTCGCACTCGGGCCTCTCTTCGCCGATAAGAAATTTTCGCGTCGACGCGCAATCCGTTTTGGCCGCGTGATAAGTAAAAGATCGAGGCTGTTTCGCCTGTTTTATACTATATTATAACTAATAAAGGCGCGCACCACGGTGGGGATTTTCACCTTGGCGAACTCGCGCTTGCATTGGCGGAGGCGATTCGCGGGCCATTTGGCTTCTTTTTTTTCTCGCGTTTCGCAATTCTTTCATGGAACAAAGAGCAATGTCAGGCCAACGAAATTCCCATTGTCGCTTCAATGTCAATTTCGTCACTGAAAACGAAAGTGCCGATGCACTCGAGAGTTTCACTTTCTTTTCGGGGGGGCCTCTTTTTCGGTCCCATTGAGAAAGTTACGTCGACTCTTACGTAATCGCCTGACAATTTCTCAAAACTATGAAATTTTTTCATGAACTTTTAATGAGCAAAGACAATTGCGAATCGTTGGAAACGTCGTTATCGGTGTCGTATCTGAAGAATGAGACCCGATATCGAGAATCGGATTTTTCTTTGCTATTAGTCAGAGATTTTCCAAGTCGCGTTATTTTACAACGCCATGTTGGCGCCAAACGGGTCAATGTAATATTCGCTGACTGCCCTTGTCCCCCGATTCTCCAGGTCACCAGGACTACTCGCTCGAAGGAGTTTATGCGTTGCCTCTCGAGAGCTCCATGCGGGCGTCGAAAGTTGAAAAAATATTACAATGTTGTTACGTGATAAGTCATTATTCCATAACTTGAAATTGTTGAAAATTCAACGCGGTTTCCTACACTTTTTTTAATACAGTTTTGTATAAATAAATAATTTTCATTGTTTTATTCCAGTACACATTAATTTGGAATTTATTGGTAAATTATACATTGTATCATGGTGTCATGGAGCACACAATGTACTATTTACTGATTCATTTATTTGAGTTACAGTGAGAAATTTTTTATCAACGATATATTATTTATTGCGAAGTGAAAGTGGAAATTTATTTTTGATTAGTTTAATTTATAATTTAATTAACAGATTATTTTTTATGCTTGCTCACGTCAAAGAAAATTCAAAATTTATTATAAATAATAAATCATAAATGTTTACTATATTGAAAAATATTACAGTGTTGTGACATGATAAGTCATTATTCCATAACTTTAAATAGTTGAAAATCCAACACTGTTTTCTACAGTTATTTTCGTTGACTCGAGAATCTGTATTTTCATAGTAATAAACACTCATTGCAATTTTTTATAAATAAATAATTTTTATGTTTAGTTTTAAATGAGTGAATGTGAGATTTTTGATTGTAAGAAAACTTGAATAATTTTCATTGTTTCTTTCCAGTAAACATCAATTTGTGTTTTCTTTTTAATTTACACATTGTATCGTGGTGTCATGTAGCACATAATGTACTACTTACTGATTTGTTTATTTGAGTTACAATAAAATATATTTTATTAACGATTTATTATTTATTATGAATTGACAGTAAAAATTTATTATTAATTAATACGATTTAGAAATTAATAAACAGATTATTTCTTATGCTTGCTCACGTCAAATAAAAATAAAAATTTATTATGAATTCTAAATTATTAATGTTTACTATATTGAAAAATATTAGTATTGAGACATGATTAGTCATTATTCTAATTTTAAATAGTTGAAAATTCAGCACTGTTTTCTACAGTTATTTTCGTTGACTCGAAAATCTTTACTTTTATAGTAAATAACACTCATTGAAATTTTTTAATAATAATTAATTTTGATGTTTTCTACTAAAAGTATACTTAACTTGTAAAGAGTGAACGTGAGATATTTGATTATAATTTAAGAATGGAAATTATCATACAGCAAACTTCTAATTTGGAATTGAAAAAATTTATTGTAAATTTGTAGTGAAATGATTTTCATTGTTTCGTTTCAGTCCATACGAATTTGCAATTTTTTGTTAAATTACACATATTATCGTGGTGTCATGGAACATACAATGTACTATTTATTGATTCATTCATTTCAGTTACAGTGAAATATTCTGAATAACGACATATAATTTATTATGATACATAGTTTTGATTTATTATTAAATATTATAATTTATCATTCTATTAACAGATAATTTCTTATGCTTGCTCACGTCAAGTAAAAATAAAAAATTTATTATGAATTATAAATTAACAATTTTTTATATTTTGAAAAAATATTACAGTGTTCTGACATAATACGTTATTATTCTATAACTTTAAATAATGTAAAATCCATAAGTATAGTAAATCCATGATAAAAAAATATTTTTAGTTGTTTCATTCTGGTGCATATAAATTTGTAATTGGTTTTTGAAATACGCATGAATTTAAAATACATTATGTATAAGTTTATTATAAAATCCATAATTATTATTATATAGGTTAATTTATAGGTCATTGTATAAATATTATATATTATATCATGTCCAATTTAGCATTGAATCCACGATGAAAAAATTTATTATGAAAAATGTATTTTTGAATGCAGGTTTATTTTTATATAGGAATTATATAAATAGTATTATATTATTTAAAATTTATTTTTGAATTACTCATAGATTGAAAATCCATAAAAAAGAAAGTCTTGTAAGTTTTTAGTGGAAATTTATTATTTTGATTATTCACAATGCAGTACGTAAAAATATTAGTAAACTCTCATTGCAATTTATTATGAACAAATAATTTTCAATTCGTTCTCTATTAAAAGCATTATTTATAATGGGTGAAAGTAAGAATTTTCATTATAATTTTATCATAATGAAAATTTTAATACCTTCAACTAATAGTAAACATTTTACTGTATGATTACTAAATATTGTTGAAAATGAATAGTGAAAATGAAATGAGTTTCATTTATTAATTACCCAATAAATAATCCAACTGCCAAATGATATTTTACTCAATTATTCAATTATTTCATTCTTAAATTTTTGTTCTTAGAAATTCGTTATTTACTGCGAATTGATAATAACGTTCCATTATTGGGTAATATTATCAATAATTTTATTAACACAACTTTTCTTCTGTTGAGTATAAATGAAGAGTATTTAATTTATTCAAAGCAATGTTATTCTAATAAATTTCGCAAAAATGGACAATTATTTTACTGGAATAAAAAATTGACTCACAAAATGAATAAAAAATGATGAAATTCAGACAAGTTTTTTCCAAGTTATTGAGTTGCAGAGAAAAATCATCTTTTTCATCGAAAATTTCAAAATTGCTTATTCCAACATGAAAAAAATGCTTTATTACGAGATTCCTCACACGTGACCTGGCACAAGAAAAATAGCCACGCCCCGCAAATTTCGGACCAAGGACTCCTCTCCTCGTTCCAGGTGACGAAATTCCCACGCGAAAAGATAGGTCTCTTCGGCGACCCATAACTCAGGGTCAAGGTATATAGGTCGCCATGCCCTCATGCGGGTGAATTACTCCATTGTCACGACGCGCGATAAAATGTTTATCCGAAACCTTGCCTTGGTTTTTCTCTCTATTTTCATATGCGCGAAAAAGGCCTGAACATTGGTACGTTATCGCCAAGTTTTTATCCCCTCAAGGTCGCAGCATTAATTTTTCACTGAAAATGGGTTACGACTGTTTCTTTTCGATTGTCTACAAAGTTTGCGAATAAAGAAGAATTTAACGGTTGATAAGGATCGATAAGAATGTGTGGGAATTAGAGCAAGATTCGACGAGGTATTACTTGATCCAAAAAGTTTTTTTTTCTTTAGTATTACAATAAATTAACACATACTTTGCATCTTTCTGAAATTTTCGTCGATGCATCGACAAATTGTGACCTTGGAGTCTGAATTCGAACGAGGACGTTCCGGCGCCGCCTTCATTTACGCGTGGAAAATCTTCATTTTTTCTTCTTTTTTTTCCACTATCGCATAACGGCGGGATCGTTGGGAAATCCGAACGTTTTTGGCCTACTTTCGTTCATTGTTGAGAAGCCACGCGACCGCGCGAGTTTATGGCCCGCTTCTGTAATTAATGGGGCTTTTTTGCACGAGTCATCGTTCGACTGCGAAAGCGAATGTGACGGAACAATATTTGGACTAGAAGCCTATCCAGAACTTCGTAATTTGGACTTTTTCCAGGATTGCACAGAGTGTTTTGCATCTTTTGAAATTCGGTAATCCATTCGGTATAATCAATGCATGCAATACAATGTTGACGAAGTTTACAACGTTGAAAAATCACACGAGAATTTTTTTCCTGAGATTTGAATCATTGATTCGAAAATTGAATCAGAGTTTTTGAATTTAGAATTCAAACTTTAGAATTTGAATAAGAATTTCTGAATTTAGAATTCAAATTGCAGAATTTGAATTAGAATTCCCGGAATTTTAAAATTCTTGAATTTTTCGCACTGAATACAGTGAATTCTTGAATTCACAATTAAAATTTAGGAATATTAGGAATATGAATCAGAATTTTTAGAATTCAGTACAGTTTTACAGTGAATTCTGGAATTTTTTTCCGTGAATATTCGAATTTATAATTTGAATCAGAAATTTTTAATCTAGAATTAAAATTTTGGAATTTCATTCAGAATTTTTGAAATAAGAATTGAAATTTCGGAATTCGAATAAAAGTTTTTGAATCTAGAATTAAAATTTCAGAATCTGAATAAGAGTTTTTGAATTTAGAATTCAAATTTCAGAACTTGAATCAAAATTTTTGAACTCAGAATTCAAACTTTAGAATTTGAATCAGAATTTCTGAATTCAAAATTCGAATTTCAGAATTTGATTCAGATTTCTCAGAATTTTGGAATTCTTGATTTTTTTCACTAAATTCAGTGAATTCTTGAATTCATAATTCAAATTTAAAAATATGAATCAGAATTTTCAGAATTCAGTAAAGTTTCACAGTGAATTCTTTCAATTTTTTCTTTGTTTCAGTGAATTCTTGAATGTTTCAGTGAATTTTCGAATTTATAATTTGAATCAGAAATTTTGAATCTAGAATTAAAATTTTAGAATTAAATTCAAAGTTTTGAAAATTCAAATTTTAATTTTAAAATTTGAGTACGAGTTTTTGAATCTAGAATTGAAATTTCAGGATTTGAACGAGAGTTTTAGAATTTCGAATTCAAATTTCAGAATTTGAATCTAAATTTTTAAACTCAGAATTCAAACTTTAGAATTTAAATGAGAATTTCTGAATTCAAAATTCAAATTGCAGAATTTAAATCAGGATTCTTAGAATTTTTACATTCTTGAATTTTTCTCACCTAAGTCAGTGAATTCTTGAATTCATAATTTAAATTCAAGCATATGAATCAGAATATTCAAAATTTAGTAAAGTTTCACAGTTAATTCTTTCAATTTATTCTTTCTTTCAATGAATTCTTGAATTTTTTCAGTGAATTTTCAAATTTATAATTTGAATTAGAAATTTTGAATCTAGAATGAAAATGTCAGAATTTAATTCAGAATTTTTGAAATTATAATTCAAATTATAGAATTCGAATAAGAGTTTTTGCAGCTAGAATTTAAATTTCAGAATTTTAATAAGATTTTTTGAATTTAGAATTTAAATTTTAGAATATGAATCTGAATTTTTTAACTCAGAATTCAAACTTTCAAATTTGAATGAGAATTTCTGAATTTAAAATTCAAATGGCAGATTTTGAATCAGAATTCTTAAAATTTTTACATTCCTGAATTTTTCTCACTGAAGTCAGTGAATTCTTGAATTCATGATTTAAATTCAAGAATATCAATCAGAATTATCAGAATTCAGTAAGATTTTAGTGAATTCTTTCAATGAATTCTTGCATTTTTTCAGTGAATTTTCGAATTTATGATTTGAATCAGAAATTTTGAATCTAGAATAAAAATTTCAGAAATTAATTCAGAATTTTTGAAATTAGAATTTAAATTATAGTATTCGAATTTGAGTTTTTGAATCTAGAATTTAAATTTCAGAATTTTAATGAGATTTTTTGAATTTAGAATTCAAATTTCAGAATATGAATCTGAATTTTTGAACTCAGAATTCAAACTTTAGAATTTGAATGAGTATTTCTGAATTTAAAATTCGAATTGCAGAACTTGAATCAGAATTCTCATAATTTTTAAATTCTTGAATTTTTCTTACTGAATTCAGTGAAGTTTCGAATTCATAATTCAAATTTAAGAATATGAATCAGAATTTTTAGAATTCAGTAAAGTTTCACAGAGAATTCTTTCAATTTGTTCTTTCTTTCAGTGAATTCTTGAATTTTTTCAGTGAATTTTCAAATTTATAATTTGAATCAGAATTTTTGAATCTAAAGTTAAAATTACAGAATTTAATCCAGAATTTTTGAAATTAGAATTCGAATTTCAGAATTTGTATCAAAACTTTTGAATTCAGAATTCAAATTTCAGAATTTGAATCTGCATTTTTAATTTTAAAATCTAAAATTTCAGAATATTAATCAAAATTCTTAGAATTTTCGTATTTTTGAATTTTACTAATTTCTTTGTTAAGGGCTTCGTCGAATTTGTTTTTTCAAGGTTTTACATTATTTTTGGTAAATCTCTGAAAAAAATTTTCGTATGATTTGTCAACGTTGTAAACTTTATGAACATTCGAATAAAAAGGATTTGCTGTATGAGCAAATTTTTTTTGCAGCAGAAGCTTATATTTTTCTAGCTGTCCTTTTTCCAAAATTTTTTTTTCTCAAAATTTATTTTACCAAACGTTTTTTTCCCAAACCTTTTTTTCCAAAAAATGGTGTATGAAACATTTTCCATATCATATTTTCCTACATGTTTGTATTCTAAATTATCCTTGATTATTCCAAAAAATGTTCAATGAACTGACAAAATACCGTTTTTTTTCTCTCATGCGAAGCTAACATGTTCTTTGTCTTAAATGACGATACTCACATTGGGGGAATCGTGAGTTGGGCTATACCAGAAAAAAAATTTTTGGGTCGCGATGAATCGGCCCGCGAATTCGTCCTGATTCCGGGCTCGAGAGCGCCCGGTTTGTCCACTATTCGGCATGAATAAAGATGCGCCGTGAAAGCATGGGCCGGTCTCAATCGAATTAAAACAATTTACGTATATTCGAGCTCGCAGTATGTTGCCAACGGCAAACGGTAAAACAACGTTTTTTCGACATCGCTCTCACGATGCCTCGCGTTTTGACTCAAGCTTTTTTTCTCGTTGCTATCATCTCTGGGGCATTTCAGGTGAGTTTTTCTCAAGTGAAAAATAAAGAATTTCGGAGTGAAGAGTGATGAGAATATTTTTTAAACTAATTTCTGTATTTAAATTAAATTTGGTGCAATAAGTGTTGATAATTGAAAAATTTAAGTTGAGGATGGGTTGGTACAAAATTTTAATTATTTTGAATAAAAGTTGCGAGGACTTTTGTTTTTAGATAGAAACTGATCAAAACTCAATGTACGTGAATTCGAATAATGAAACGAAAGTGTGGAATGACACTATAGTTGTGGATTGGATTTCACAAATATTTCGTCCAAGACCAACTACACAACCAACTACAACGACTCCGATGCCAGTGACGACGACAAGGAGGCCTGAAAGATGCAGAAGATGCAGTGAGTAGAAAGTGAAAAAAGAAAAATTTCTCGAGTTTTTAACTCAAAAGTTGTTAGTTAAATAATAATGAATAATAGTGTTTATGTCTAGTCGAAGTTTTGGTGAATATATTTTAAATTATTTCAATAAATAAATAAAAATAGAGTCCGATTTTACTTATATCAAAAAAGTTAATAAATTATTTATGTCATTTCAAATTTAATATTTAAACAAACTTCGCTAAGTACGCTCCTGGAATAAAAAATACTTAAAAAAATATTACGTATAATCATTTTTCGTTTAATAATACAATGAATAATTTTTTTATATAATAATAATAGATTTTTCTTAATTTTTAACATATAAATTTCACTTTCATATACACGAATTTTACTTAATCTTGATTTTTAAATAGGTAATAAAGAAAATTATAATCTCATTATTATTTAAATAAAGTGTTATTGATTCGTGTAAGTGAAAAAATGAGAAAAATTTCGATAATCATTGTTTTGTACGTGTTAGCGTGCGGGGAAACAAACACGTTGAACAGAATTGTGGGAGGTGTCGAAACAAAAGTCAACGAATATCCTTGGATGACTCTTTTGATGTACCGAGGGCGATTTTATTGTGGTGGAGCAGTCATAAATTCTCGTTACGTGCTAACAGCTGCTCATTGCGTCGATCGGTATATAAACGATTAAATTGTTTTTCAAGAAAACCTAGATTTTGGCAATTTTTTACTATCGAAAACGAAAAATTCTGAAAAAAACTTCCTCCTAATTTTTTATTTCATTGATTTACATATTTTTCAATGATATGACGTATAATTGAATGCATTTTTCGCCTTATTCAAAGTAATATTTACTTGTATTATTTTTATTTCCATATTTTCATAGGTTCTTTTTTACAAAAAAAAAAAAATATTAACCAATAAAATTTTACAGATTCTCCAAAGAATTTATTTCCATCCGGATATTGGAGCACGATAGAAATTACCCTGGAGAAACAGAAACTTTAGACTTCACAGTGAAAGAAGTTATTCCTCATGAAGAATATTCGAACCAGAATTTTGACAATGATGTTGCTTTGTTGAAAATTGATGGATACTTTTCCTTCGATAAAAAATTGCGTCCTGTTTGTCTGGCTGAAAGACGTGAGAAATTTTACAATTTTTTTTGACGATTTTGAGCTTACATGAATCACACATTTACATACATTTTACATTTTTATGCTCCACATTTACGATTTTTCAAATAACTTTGATCGTTCGTTTTCAGATTTTCACACACTAAAATTTATAATAATTTCGTGTTTTTGATTTTGTAGAAAATATTGTCGGGGGGGATTTTTCGAAAAAATATGTTTCTTTTGGAATTTGATATTTTTCAATCTTCGACGATTTGTTTTCAATTTTTTTTATTTGTTTCTTATTTCAAGAATTCCATAGATTTTTATAACTATCGTAATATATGGTATTCATCACATTTCGTTGTATTTTCTAGTATTTTTAAAGATTTTTAGTATTTCTATAGGTTGTTGTATAAATTTCTTAATTTTGATCATTTTCATTGATTTTTCTGAGAACAATTTATTTTATATGGAATTTCCGTACTTTTTATGTTTTCTACAGAAATTACTTAAATTATATGATCTTGGATGCAGAGTTTCATTTGGAAAAATGATCTTTCAAAAATTATTTAGGTATTAAAGAATTTTTAGTATAGCTCCCATTGTTTTCAGTATTTATGAAACTTTTAAAGATTTTCTAGTATTTTCGTCAAGTTTTGGAAATTGGACGTTTTACAATTTAAATTTCAATTGATTTTCAATAATTTTCAAAATTTCTGTAAAATTCAAGTATAACTATATAAATTTTGGGTTTTTCATAGATAATTTCTATTATTGTATTTTATTAGATTTTCTAAAATTGTTAGTATATCTCGCATTGTTTTCAGTATTTATGGGACTTAAAAGAATTTTTAGTACTTTCGTCGATTTTTATATTTAGACGCTAAACAATTTAAATTTAATCGATTTTCAGGAAAATTTTCAATTTCTGTGATAATAACGTATGCTTAAATTTGAGGTTTAGCATACACTGTTAGAAAAAGGGCTCAGAATCGCACTGAAAAGTGCTGAAAAGTGAAAGGCTTTTTTTTCGCACCTACAGTGTGTTATTCCACATCCCTATCAGTGCGAGGTTCGGTGTTAATGCGAGAGCGTACCTTATGCATCTGCGCAAGAGACATATT
>JAPYZL010140108.1:0-11209 GCA_030522825.1 Platygaster orseoliae
TTGAGTTTTGCAAAAAGTGGTAAAGAACTTTTCGACTCGAAATTGAAAAAGGAATTCAGGATTTTTTTTTTATCGCGGACTTTGGGACACCCTGTATAGTGCATTGTTATAAACAAATTTATTTTTTCCTTACTTGGAACTCTTTTTTTTTTCGATAAATTTTTTTCAGATGTTTATCAATATGCATGCAAAATTGTGGAGTGGAGAAATGAAAATTGTAGATGTAACGAATTTTCTTAATCTGCCCCGCGCGTTGTTACTGCGCGCGCTTTGACAGCAGGTAATGGTGTACAGAATCAGTCCACTTATGGCCAGTGTTTATGTCAAAATTTTTATTTGTTCATTTTAACACTTGAATTTTACAACTTGGCCTTGTTCTTTATTGTTTATAATAATAATTTTTTTTCAATTATTTTACAATACAAGTATAAAAAAACGTCACTTTGTCAATAATTTTTCTTTAATTGGGCTTTTGTTTCCTAATTTTTCATATTTGTCGAACATCAAACGATTATGATGATTTCTGATTGCAAAAAACACGACGCCGTAGCCGTTTACGTTTTTTTTAAAGCCTTCCATGAATATCTTTCATTGAATTTTCCACACGTACGCAGATGTTTGTACTTTTCTGATGGTCCTTATACTTATTCCTTACTTATTCTGTACACCATTACCTGCTGTCAAAGTACGCGCAGTAACTCGCTCGCTGCAACGCGCGGGGCAGATTAAGAAAATTCGTCACAACTACAATTTTCATTTCTCCGCCCCAAAATTTTGCATGCATATTGATAAACATTTTTAAAAAATTTATCGAAAAAAAAAAAATCGAAAAAAAAAAATAGTTCCAAGTTTGGAAAAAATTAATTCGTGTATAACAATGCGCTATATTGTTATTAAAAAAAAAAACAAAGGTCAATGTCCTATAGTTTTTTTGAAAGCTTGTACGCCTAGGCACAATTAAGGTGCAAAGGGAACATTTTATCTTCAAAACTATTTTAACAGTTTGCCATAAAAAAAAAGTTTTTTTATTGACTACGAAACTTCAAAAAATCTTACTTCGAAATTTTCAAATATCACATTGAAAAAAAAATACGTGTCGATTATTTTCAATCTGAAAACACGAAAAAAAATATTTAGTTGAAAAAAAAAATGTGACTGTAAATCTCCCATGAAATGACCCCTATGTAACTTGAAATGCTAGAGTATCTGATTCTAAAAATCTATATAGAAATCCACGAAAATATCAGAAAATCCTTTGAATCGTATAAATACTGAAATAATAATAAAAATACTGAAATTAATAGAAATCTATGAAATTTGGAATACCAAAGCATCGAATTCTAGAAATCTATACAGTAGTTCATTTTAATACCAGAAAGTTTTCCAAATTGATGTAAAAACTGTTTTTCTTTTTAATCCTTTCATGTATATAAAATATAATTTACTTTGAATTCAAGAGTATCAAATTCCAGAAATCTAAATAACGATCCACAGATGATCGAAAAATTTGGTAAATACGAAATAATACCAGAAATCTATAAACACTCAAAATCCATGTTGGTAAAGCTTTCTTGAAAATCTATAAATTACTAAAAGTCTAGATAACTTGAAATCCTAGAGCTTCTGATTTTAAAAATCTATACAGAAATCCACGAAAGTATCAGAAAATCCTTTGAATCCTATAAATATTGAAATAATACAAAAAATACTAAAATTGCTAGAAATCTAGCATCAAGTTCTGAAAATCTACATAGTCATCCATAATAATATCAGAAATCTGTAAAAATCCTACAAATTGCTCCAAAGATTTAGTTATAAATGCTGAAAAATACTAAAAACTGATAATAATTGAAATCTATGAAATACTGAAATTCTATGTAGAAATTATTTTCTAAAAAATATATAAAAATATCAAAACTCCCGTGAACTTTAGCTTCGAGAGCATACAATTATAGAAATCTTTACATTTTATAAAAATACTAAAAACTCTCGGAATCCATAAAATACTCACAATCTACCCAGAGACTATTTCCTCAAAAAACTATAAGATTATGTAATAAAATAATAGACAATAAACGAAAAACGAAAAATTTATTTAATAAAAAAAGTATCCATAAATAATTACATTGCAGTTTTGGTTTTTTTCTCTATAGAATATTAAATACAAATAATGTGAGAAAATTACCCGGGAAATCTCCGGGAATTCTGTTTCTGAAAATAACTGCACACCCTGTATAAATACAATCATTATTGATATTTTACTCTGTCGTCGTTGTTGTCCCTGTAGGTGAAAGCTGCGTTCAGAATAGCATGGGAAGACAAGAACGATCCTTCAAAAGGTTTCAAGTATCTGTACTTGAAGCCGGAGGACTATGTACGCTTGGATCAGTCGCGTTCGGTGAAAGCGAGCCTGATTGAAGACGATGGCGAGTCTAGGTACATAATCACAGACATCATCGGCAAGGACGACGGCCTTGGCGTTGAAAATCTTAAGTACGCTGGACTGATTGCTGGAGAAACTTCACAGGCCTACCAGGACGTGAGTGACATTTGAAAAAAGGAATTTCCTTCGGAATTTTATAATTTTTATATCATGGATTGTATTGGCAGGTGGTTACAATCTCGATAGTGTCATGCCGGACAATCGGAATCGGCTCGTACTTGGTGCGACTGGGTCAGAGGGTGATCCAGGTGGAGAACTCGCATATAATATTGACAGGTTTCAAAGCTTTGAACACGGTGTTGGGAAGGGAAGTGTACGCGAGCAATGACCAGCTCGGCGGGGTGCAAATAATGCACAAAAACGGCGTCTCGCACGCTGTTGTGTCGCACGATGCTGAGGGCGTTGCAACGGCTCTTCAATGGCTTAGCTATATGCCAGCGGTGAGGGGTGGTCCGTTACCCACGGTGCAGCTCCCGCTCCCCGACCCCATCGACCGCGATATCGACTTCCAACCTACCAAGACACCTTACGATCCACGTGCCATGCTTGCTGGCCAGCCTTCTTCCGGTGGAAACTCCTCTTCTTCGCCATGGGAGAGCGGCTTCTTCGACCGAGGTTCTTGGCAGGTAAAGAGAGATAATTGTTTTTTACCCAACACCTCCTATACCATCTAACTTGTTTAGGAAATCATGGGGGCTTGGGCGCAAACTATAATCGCAGGCAGAGCAAGGTTAGGCGGAATCCCGTGCGGTGTGATCGCCGTGGAAACGAGAACAATGGAGGTGCGACTACCTGCAGATCCAGCGAACCCCAAATCGGAGGCCAAGACAATGTCCCAGGCTGGACAAGTTTGGTTCCCTGACAGCGCATACAAAACCGCGCAGGCCATCAGGGATTTTGCTAGAGAGGAGCTGCCTCTGTTCATCTTCGCTAACTGGAGAGGATTTTCCGGTGGCATGAAAGGTGTGGCTCTTTTCTCGAGTGTTTTTCTCTTGGAAGGAGAAACCTGGATTTAATTTGTGATATCTTCTAGATTTGTACGAGCAAATCATGAAATTTGGCTCGTACATTGTGGACGCTTTGCGGGAGTATAGTAGGCCTGTAATAGTTTACATCCCACCATACGGAGATCTTCGGGGAGGTGCATGGGCCGTCGTTGATTCCACCATTAATCCGAGGTATATATAATTGATACAACTTCTATTGTATCAATTGAAAATTTTAACGCTAATCTGGGATTAACATTCAAATCTGATTCTGTAGGTACATGGAAATGATGGCAGATCCGACTAGTCGAGGAGGCATCCTCGAAGCCGAGGGAACTGTGGAGATCAAGTTCCGGGAGAAAGATATTTTGAAGACGATGGACAGGTGTGACCTGGTCTTGCAAGGTCTTAAGGTAACTGTAGCCAAATGTAAACAACAATCTTGATGAGAAATTCGTAAAGGCTGGATACGTAGATACACGAGTTGAAAAGTAGTTCTCTTAATATAAAACTTTTCATTTAAGGAGGAGCTGTCTTTGTGCTCGGATGGGAAGGTACGTGCAGAACTGGAGGGTAAAATGCTGGAGCGGCAGGGGGCGCTGGAGTCAATGTACCACCAGGCAGCAGTGCTTTTCGCGCAGCTGCACGAGACGCCAGAACGCATGCTGGCCAAAAACGCGATCCAAGAAATCGTCGAGTGGAAGACGGCGCGCCGGCAGATGTACTGGCGACTGCGGCGCCGTCTACTGGAGAACGTTATCGAGGATGAGATGTCCAATAGCGGCAGCACTGGTAGCAATAACAGCAACATCAGGCGAGTGAGCGAGACGCTGAGGAGATGGTTCGTGGAGGAACGGGGTGACGAGACCCTCTCGTACTTGTGGGACCAGGACCAAGTCGCTGTCGAGTGGCTGGAGGCTCAACGCAGCGATCCTGGTAGTCTCTTGCGCAGAAACATTCACTCGAGGCGTCGCGCCGGCATCCTCTCGCGCATCAAGGAGGCCCTCGACTCCTGCGGAGAGGACCTCAAGAAGCGTGAAATAGTTCTCGAGCTCGTCTGCGACTCCCTCGACTCGAGCGACAAAAGCAAACTCTTTTCCGTCCTCTCGCAGCAGCAACCCGGCGACGAGGCACTCTTGTAATTTTTCTTTCTCCGACAACTTCTCTTTTAGAAAATTCAAAACTACGTCATCGCGGGTCACCTCTCAGGGCATAATAGATTGCGCTGAAACAAGACATTCCACAAAGTTGCCTTCGCAAAATAAATACAAATAATGTCGGTGCTACTTGTACCTTACACATACCGTCACCAGAATTTTTTAGATCACTGACTTGATAGAGAAATTTTATAACTTTTTTTGGATTTTTTCATTTTATAAAGACTGGTTTTACATTCCTTACAATAAGTTCAGACAATTTTAAGATATTATTTCAGGAACAGAGAGCCTCGTGTAGTAAATAATATAAGTTAGGCTTGTGAATGATCCATATGCATTTGCCATATTTTCAGAGATAAACTTATTCAATTGTACCTGCCGTATTTTGTGAAAAATGCGGGAAATGACTGCTGCAACTTGTCGACATTTTTTAACCCTGTGTACAGTATAATGAGATTGATCGTTGTTGTTAATTGTTCGGATAAATGAGAGTGTGCCAATGTTCATTTAATTTGAATAAATTGCATATATGAATTAAACACTGTTTTTTATTCCACTAGAAGTTTTTGATTTTACAAGGGCTAGTTTTAAAGTAGGGCTCATTCGTGTTTCTTTTTTAAAATTATTTTCTAAAAAAATTTTTTCCTTTCATATTACTAACAAGCCAGAATACCCAAATTAAACTCATAAAAAATGAATTCAAGTTTATATAAGCTCTCTGAGAAAAAAGAAATCAATTTCTTTCAATATTTTTTTTTTATTGGCTTGAAATCATGCGAACGGTAAATGCATATTCGCAATAAAGCCAGATATAATATTCACTGATTTTCGTTTCAATTTTTGTGAAAAAGAATTTTATTTACGCTAATCTAAATACAAAATTATTGAAATTTAAATAAATTATCTTCAACGCTGTAACATTTATGCAAAGTTCAATTTTTTGCACGGTAATAATAATGATAATATTTGACTATAGTTTATAGCGCAAATTTTCATATAAAATATTTTTCACGAAATCGAGAAACATAAAATAGTTATTTGTTCATTTTGAATATTACCGTGCTAACCGATTTTTTTTTGTGAGTTGGTACGCGTGTTTATATGCTCGACATGTGCTGATATGTGCTGATTTCAGTACACTCAATAATAACAATTGTTAATTTGCTGTGAACAGAATAACATGATAATAATAATGATAATGTTTAACTGTAGTTGATAGAGCAAATTTTCATATAAAATATTTTTCATGAAATCAAGAAGAATAAAATAGTTATTCGTTCATTTTGAACTTTTGAATTTCACCGTGCTAACCGATTTTTTTTTATGAGTTGGTACGCATGTTTATGTGCACGATCTGCTCGACATGTGCTGATATGTGCTCATTTCAATGACATTCTGACAATTCGCATTTGTGACTGCTGTGAACAAAATAATAATAAATCGCTCAAAAAAAACTACGTGCTACATTTTCTTTCAGTTTTTCTGAGTAAATAATGTGTTTGCTGTTAGTGTGAAATTGCGAAACAAGTAGAAAGTAACAAGTAATAATGGAAAAATTCGTAAAAAGTGAAGACAATGTTTTGATCGTTCGGAGCAATGACGAGGCGAAAATCAGCGACGATTTGGCAACAGAAATAAAAAAGTTGATCGGTTCTGAGGAGCACAAACTTAATTACGAAAGTGTCCAAGGACTCAAGAATAAAGGTTTTTGTCCTTTACAATTTTTCTCTGAAATAATGAACTATTTTTTTTATAATGCAGTTGCTTGTTTGTCAAGAAATGGAAATAATTAAGTTCAATTTTAATCTAGGAATTTTCATGCTTGACAGTCCTCAATTTTTAAAATCGCAAATTTCGGTTTTAAAATGTGAGTATTTTTCTGTGACTAAGAATGTTTTTGTCTAATTTCCATTTGTTAATAATCACTCAAAAAATTTAAAACAATCGTTTGACATAATTTTCTCGATATTTAAAAATTTATATAATGATATAAAATAAATTTTTTGAATGCTGGATCAATATTTTCATATAGAAATAATTAAAACTTTAAAATTTGAGTTCGAGAATAAAAGAATATCATTACAAAAAGTAAATCATACTTAAATTAATTAAAAAAATTTTTTTTACTTGGCAATATTTCCGTATTTATTATTTATATTCTTTATTGAATTTTCCAGAAGTTTGAATATTATCAAATGTGAATAAGGAAGTTTATAATATAAATGGTTATTTAAAATTTCACTCTTTATAAACAGAAAAATAGAAACTTATTAATATTCAATGAATTTGGTTATTGTTATTAATAAAAGTTCTCACTGATAATATTTATAACTGACTACCAATCTTAGTTTGCTAAAATCATGACACTATGGATTTATTGTATCGTAATTCAAAATTATAAAAATTAATTAATTTAGCTCTGATGAAAATAGTTAAAAAGTCTAATATTTTATTCATTATAAAATTTCCTTCATTGAAATTAGCAAATGAAATAAGAAATTTCAAAATAGTTTGTATAATTTCAATTTTTTTGCTGAGCTTTCTTGATCAGAGTTGAAAAATCACATTATTTTATAGAAATTATAATAATAATTAGATTTCGTAATAAATGTGCACACTTATGAGATTTTGAGACACTTTTAAGATATTTGTACATTTTTAAATATTTTGAAAAAACGTTATGTTATGAATTTTAAAAAATTAACCAATTTTTTGTTTTCAGAAATTTATGTACTTCAGTATTTTCACATTAAAAACATTTTCAAGTCTGAATAAACTTTTGAATATTGCGTTGTTACAATTTCGTTTCTTAAAAACGACTTTAAAAGTGTAATTTGTTACTTAAAAAAGCTGTATGAAATCAAACATTAATTGTTCACAATTTTGTATACTTAATTATGATATTTTGAAGAAAACAAATTTTAATTTTTTTCAGAATCAGCAACATGCAACGTAGTGATTTCCGGCTATGAAAAAGCAGTGGTGCATGATTCGTCGTTGCTGCGAGAGTTATATCGAATTCTAAAACCTGATGGGATTTTATTTTTCCGCGAGCTTGTTGTTCAAGAACAAGGAAAAGTCGATGGAAAGTTGCTGCTGCAATGTTCAACAAAACTGAAAATCAATGGATTCACTTTGGACAAACCAAAAGCTCCTTTTAATTCAGCAATCGAATATATCGATTTTGTAGCTCGCAAGCCATCTTTCGATGTACATATCAACATCAATTTTTTGTATTTATTTTTTGTATTTTATTTATTAGTAAAATAAATATGCATTGTAGTCTTTGCAAAAAAAAATGTTTATATTATTCTCTAGTTTTTTTTTAAATTTTCTTTTTAATGTTTCAGCTTAACTCGCAAGTCAAACTTAATTTCGGAGCTGAAAAAAAAGCATGGAAAATAAATGAAATGGATAATAATGAGGACGAAGTGATAAACGAAGACAGTCTCTTGGAGGACGATGATGCTGTGGAAAAAGGCACATACCGGGAAGGTATTTCTTTTTAATTTTATTCGATTGCAAATTTCTTAATCCGGCTCTGCTAACAAATAAGATGTAGCTATTTCATTCCAATTAATGTAATTTTTTCAGTTTGCGAACCTACTGATACCACAAAACGCAAGGCATGCAAAAATTGCTCGTGTGGATTGGCTGAGAAATTGGAAAGCGAAAATTCTGCACAACAGGAAGAGCCAGTCAAATCATCATGCGGAAACGTAAGTTTTTTTTATTCTTAATATAAAAATTACTTACCAAAATATTTACCATACATTCTTGAAGTTTTTTTAATTGGCTGCATGCGATGATACTTTTTTGAACAACAAATTGAATTTTTTTGCAGCAACGAACAAGTTTTTGAAATTTCAGAAAAAATAAACCCCTTAGGTAGTGTAAATTTTGTTTTTATGTAATTTCTCAAAAAATCTGTTGCAAATAGTTTTTCGTTTTTTGAATTCCTAATGTAAAATATAGAAGCACAAACTTTGTTTAACTTTGTGTATTTTTACGGTAAACAAAGCGTAGTAATTACTAACAATGTGTTTCGATTACAGTGCTACCTCGGGGACGCTTTCCGTTGCTCGAGTTGCCCGTACATCGGAATGCCAGCTTTTAAACCCGGAGAGAAAGTCACCATACCTCTGGACGACTATTAAACTAGTGATCACCATAATATAAATCCATAATTTTTTTTTCCACTTTCGTGTACTTTTAATTTGTAAAGCTAGGCAACTTTAAATAATGAATAAAACAACGAGATAAAGAAAAATGCATTTATGAATCTTAACAATTAGTGCGACTTAAATTTCAACAAAGTACAATAGGCAAGAGTTTTGTAGTAACACGTCTCTTCTTGATTTATATCCAAATTTTCGTCATACTTGAAAATGTTGGGAGGAAATATTGGACAAACGCTGTAAAACCAAATCGTCCTCAATTCCGAAATTTGTGATTTCGATGATAGTTCCACCCGATGAAGAAAAGGAGGCGAGCTGTGAAAAGAGAAAGAAAAATCATGATATCTCGGAAAAAAGTTCATGGGAAATAGACGAAGATCATAATGTCATTCATCTTTGGCAAAAATATTATGACAAAAGTTACCTGAAATAGATTAGTTTAGCGAGTCTAGCTGGAATGGGTATTTCCACATTGAAAATAGAATTTTCAAGAATGTCTCTGAACGAATTGAGAGGAGAATTGTCAGTGGAACAGTACTTTTTGTAGGCGCAATCAAACAGTCTTTGCAAATCTGACGTCGGGTAGTTAAGGTGAGCTTGGGCAAGTATCACGAATTCGAGGCAAATGCTCAGTTGAGAGATCGTCAAGAGTTTTTTCCTACATTGGAAATATTCCAAAGTTGAAATAACATACAAATTCTACATTTCCACAATTTAAGTATTTCACCTGTAATTCTCAATAGAAAACTTGCTTTTCGAAAAGTTTTCTAATTTCTGCCGAATTTCGTGCACATTCAGGAAATTAGCTCGTTGTAGAAGGTACAGATAATCATTGCTCAACTTCTCAATCCCAATATCAATCAGCAATTCCAAAGGCTTGTGCATTTTAAGCCTACATTGCGTTTCTGAACTTGTCAGAAATTTTGCCAAACGGGTTGCGTTTTTCGAGTTGATCTGAAACGTCAGATATCATTAATACATCCCACGAAAATTGAATCTGACGGTAGATAAAATTTCATTGTTAGCTTATGATTCCCACAGTTGTTACCTGTATATTGCGACTATTTTTTTCGCCCTCACTTAGAACCACGTCGATAGATTGCACTATTTCATCGTAACCTGTGCAAGCTGGAAATTTTTGAAATAAATTAGAATAATGCTCTAGTCCCAAACTATAGTGCCTAAGAATTCTAGAGATTTTCTGACCTCTGAGAATGTTCCACAAGTGGTCAGTGAAATCCTGATTCTCTCTCGCTTCGAGTTGAGCTAAAACTTGCTCCAACCTCAGCTCAGCCACAATTACATTGTAGTTGTTTTCGTCGTCTTGGATAGTGCATTTTTCAATGCTGGAATCAAGGCCGAAACAGGTAGCGTAATGTTCCCCTTGCAAAAGCGACTCCAATCGTTCCATCGTATCCACTTTCGCCGCCTGTTTCAAAATTCATGAACATGCCTTGGCGTTCTTCAGAACCCGTAACTTATGGGAGCTTTACAGATGTTTTGTGCAAAAACACCCGTAAGCAAATTTTGAGTTTTTTAAGCGAAACCAATAATGAAATGAACGATATTTTTTGAAGAAAATTACAATCAAGGGTATTTTTCCGATTTTTCATCATCAAAACTTGCCTAACACTCTAAAAAACTATTTTTAAATAAATGTATAACATCAAGTATTTGAGGTTGTTTTTTTAAACTGCGCATTCACCGACTTTACCGCAGGTAAATTCATGTCTTGTAGTGAATTTATGTAATTTGTAGGGAATTTATATTATTTATTCCCTGTTGATTCTAATACATTTTCTGTTTGAACAGCAGAATAGATAAAACAATTTTTAACAAAAAAAATTTTTTTACTTTCCGAAGTTCCAAAATTTTCTAAGATTTCGGATTCCAAAAAATTTCATTATTTTAGAAATTCTTAAAAAGTTTTGAAATCGTTAATATTTACAGATGTTTTTAATGTATTTCAGATTTGAAATTGAAAATATCCAAAACGATGTAATTATTAGATTCGCAAATATTTATTTAAATTTTCAGTAATGTTGAAATTTTCACAGAATTTTCAATTTTTTCAGAATTCAAAATTTGAAAAATGAAAAACTGTTAGGATTTTCTAATTATCATTATTTTTAAAGTTCTTCAAGACGTCAAAAATTCTTAATATTTTCGTTTCTGGAGTTTTAGTATTTCAGAAATCCAGAAACTTCAAGTTAAAAAATTTCTTCAAATTCTATGATTCCTAAAATTTCTGAAATTTCTCAAGTTTTTGATTTATTTTGATATTTTGAATTAAAATTTGAAAAATAAATTTTTTAATCAAAACTAACAGATGATTATAAATTGTCAATAAAAAAAATTGAAAATTCATCAAAAATCTATAAATCAAATCTAGAAGTTTCAAAATCCAAAAGTTTCAAAAGTTTTTTATTTTTCGTAAATTTCATC
>JAPYZL010140114.1:0-10539 GCA_030522825.1 Platygaster orseoliae
GGGTACTCGGAAATCAGCGGGAAATATCAACAAAAACCCTGGGAAACATTCATAAATCACGGATCAGGCAACTTTCTTCCCTGTGATCCGGGATTTATGTACATTTCCCTAGGGTTTTATTGATAACTCCCGCTGATTTCCGAGTACTCCAAAAAGAGGACTTCGTTCCTGCGTTCCATAAAAATGAAGTGACCACTTTTACACATGCATGGGAAAAAATATTGTATGCTACACGAGACAAAAAGGATGATTCGAACTAGTGCAATTGCGCACTCGTTGGAATCATCCTTTTTCTCCCTTGTATCATATATATCTATTTTTCAAAAAAATTTTTTTTTTTCAAAAAATTAAAAAAAAAATGTTTTTTACAAAAAAATGTTGTTTTTCGAAAAGACTTTTTTTTCGTAAAAAAATTTATTTTGAAAATTAAGAAAAAATTTTTTTTTCAAGTATAGTAAATACTTAAAATACTGTATGTACAGTATGTTGCTTTTTGTAGAGTGTTTTGCAAAAAGTAGAGTGTGCACCTCGGCCATCAAAGTAGGCTACCTAGCAAATCAGCCGAAGTCATTATTTAAACCCTGGGAAATATTCATTTTTCACAGATCAGGTAGAATTCTTACCTGTAATCTGAAATTTTTGAATATTCTCTAGGTTTTTATGGATAAAAAACTTGGAATGAGTGTTAAAACTCACGTGGGAAGTGAAACTTATCTCACGGCGAATAAAAAATAAAAAAACCTAAGCCAATAAAACGATAGATTGAAGCGATTAAAGAACAAACAAAAATTACAAGAAAAACAAAATTAAGAAAACAAGTACAAGCGAATAGATAGAAACAAGCAAACGAGATCAATGAAATTTAAAGTTATGAAAACGTCGTCAGAATTTGAGTGAATTTTTGAAATTCAAAATTTGACGACAAAGTTTCACTCTTCTTACTGCACAAGCTTAATTTCACTTATACTTTTAGAGGTGGGCAAGAAGAGTGAAACTTTGTCGTCAAATTTTGAATTTCAAAAATACACTCAAGTTCTGACGACGTTTTAATAATTTTGAATTTCATTATTATTGTTTGCTTGTTTTTTATGTGTTCGCTTGTACTTGTTTTCTTAATTGTTTTTTTCTTGTAATTTTTGTTTGTTCATTAATCGCTTCAATCTATCGTTTTATTAGCTTAGGTTTTTTTGTTTTATTCGTCGTGAGAAGTTTCACTTCCCTCGTAAATTTTTTTTCAAAGAAGTTGAATTTATCTATTATTCAACCTAATTTTACATAATAAAAATTGATGATTACGTCAAAATGCAAAGGCATAATTTTTTTCTTGTTCCGACGAAAAAAATTGCATTTAGACGCGATTTAAGATGGATCAGAGAAAAGTCAGACTCTAGTCTGACTTATGCATTATTTGAATTTTAATATTTAATAATGAATCTCACTATTTAATGAAGCATCCTCTCCTTACAATATTAGGGCAAACAGAGCTATACGGACAAAATTAACAATTAATTGATTTTGGTTTAGTTTGGCTGTCAGTTGCAATGAACGATGGGCACGCTCCTGAACAGTTCGCCGTTACAAATTCATCGTGCGGTTTGACTAGGTGTACGAAGGCCTGTGCTTCTTATTGGCTCGAAATTTATGCCCATAAATCTAGCCGTTATGTGTTGAGAGCTTGAATCCTGTTGCGAAAGTTTATACCACGGCCCCGTAGACTCTCGTACCTTCTCTAGGCACGTCTTCCCTACCTCTGCAATTTTAAGACGCTCCCACTATAAATTACCGCATTATAGACGAAAATACGGACGGTTCGGTTGATTTCAGGGTTGCAATTTTCACTCAACTCGCGGCCTCTGAACTTGGGAATTCAGTCTCGACTACGCGTTTGAAAGTCAAAAGCGTGATTTATTGCTCGCCAAGAAATCGCGAAATTTCGTTCAAGAGCGGATATGAAATGTACGCGATAGTTGTAAACATTGCAATGAAAGATTTCGACATGGCAAGGTCATTTCAGGTTTATCGATTCAAAATTTATGAGAAATGTTGTAAAAAAAAGCTTCAATTCAAATAGAATAAATAGAGCGAGACAATAAGAAGATAAGTCACGGTAGTAGTAATGGTCAAAGTCTTGAACGTAAAGCGCGTCTCCGAGAATGTACGTCTTTTCACGTATCTCGGTAAGGAAACAGCATGTTCAGCACGGACATCGCATAGATTAGATAGAAAAGGGTCGGCTGGAAAACAGTGACCAATAAATTTCATCGCGAGTGTCTCTTACTTGTAATTAAACGCACAATTTAAACAGGCCGTTAACGTCGACATTCCCAAACCGGTACCGCACTCTGGTTCGTAGACTCCTCCACTTCATAATGCACAGAAAATTTCCTACGTGACTAACCGAATACTAACAGTATTATATAGCTTGTTGAAAAGTGTGTATCCAACCACGTACATTGAAAGTTTCATATTTTATCGTTCTAAGTCATTTTCAAAAAAATCGATTGAGGGTGTGAATATTTTTTTTTGATTTTATATCTGCACCAGTGCATTCCTGAAAATAGGAAAATTCAAATAAAGATAACGTAATTGAAATGTTTCGATCTGACAGTTTCAATTATTTCAAATTTTACTGATTATTTACTGAGTGTTTCAAATAATAGTCGATGTAACGCACAAAAAATTGACTCGATCGAATGCTATAAGAGCTGCTCTTTAAATTTTTCGATGGATGCCAGGACTAGAGACACGTGAATCTGTCGTAGCCGTCATAGGTCATTGTAGTGTTGAAAGGAAGTAACTTATAGCAGCATTGGGAATTACCAGTTTATTATGAGGAAGATAGCTGAGAGGGCTTAGATCAGGGGTTGCTGTTAATTCTCCAAACACTCAGCTCCCCAGAGAGAACACGCGGTCTTAAGGCTACCTCTTCGGCATCTGCCTCCTCCGCTAACTTTTACTCTCTGCGTCTTGGATCGTTAATTACTATCTCTGTAATCAAACGAACAACTACTCTTTGTAACTTTCAATTGTCCAGGTTTTTCGCGAAGCGACGGGATTGAATAAAAGAATATTACACGAATATGATCGTTGTGATCTGAAAAAAGTTTCATTTCTTTCATTAGCTTTCTGTAACGAATTTTTAATTCCTACAATACTCTTCATCTCTTAACCGTACATCATATTCTATTGATTCTTTCTTCTTTTTCAATGATAATCTCATATTCTAAAAAAATATTCATCATTCATTTTGTCAATATTTATACTACAAATTACTTTTAAAGCTGAGAAAATTTTGAATGATTCGAAGTGTTTTTTATGCCTAGATTCTTTTAATTTTTGGATTTTAAGATTTTATCGAATACTTTTTTCTAGACTTTACTATTTTTATTTTATTTCATTTCTAGATTTTTTTTAGACTCGAAATTTCTTATAATTTACAGAATCTAGAAATAATTTCTGATATTCTACGAAATTCTGCAGAACCTTCAATTTTTCAAAATTTTGAAGACTCGTAGATTTGTATTTTAACCTATTAAGTGATTGATTATTTTCGTACAAAAAAACATTTTTCGATTTCTTGAAAATTCAAAGACCTCAATACCGTTTCTGGAGTTTGACGAAAATTTCAAAAATTTCCACAGTTTAGGAAATTTATCGACTATCACCGAAATTCTTAATATTTAGAGTTAGTTGTAAAATCATTGAGAATCTCCGAAATCTTCTATGATATTTATTGAATTTAGTTTTTTTTTGAACCTTCAATTTTTCAAAGTTTTGAAGACTTATTTATATTGAAGTCTCTAAAGTTATCGATCATTTTTGTACGGAAAAACATTTTTTGATTTTTCGAAAATTTCATGACCTTAACATAGTTTCTGTAATTTAATGAGATTTTTTTAAATTTCTATAATTCACGAAATTTATGAACACTGTCTAAGAATCTAAAAATTTATAGGCGATTGTAAAATTATTAACAACCTTTAAAATTTTCCGTGATATTTATTGAATAAAATTTTTTTTTAACTTTCAGTTTTACAAAGTTTAAAAGACTTGTTGATTTTGATTAAAGATTGTTATTAACTAAAGAAAAAAGTGTATGTTCAGTATTTTTTTAGTATATTTTAAATCAACTTATAATTGCGATATTTGACGTTTTACTATACTGCATGGTAAAAACAAATATACTTATTGCTTAATCTGTACTATAATATAAGGAAAATTAAAATAATATTGTAGATTTTCCCAGAAAATTGTAATTTTTCTAATATTTATAGTACAAATTACTAGGTTTTTTTATCAATGTATTTTGTGGAACCGAGAAAATTTTGAATGATTCCAAATATTTTAGATGCCTAGATTTTCTAAATTTTTTAATTTCTAGATTTTTTCAAACATTTTTATCCATTTTAGTGATTCTATTTTATTTCATTTCTAGATTTTTTTGAGATTCGAAATTTCTACAATTTACAGAATTTAGGAATAATTTCTGATATTCTAAAAAATTCTTCAATACCTTTAATTTTTGAAAGTTTTGAAGACTCGTAGATTTTTATTGAAACCTCTAAAGTAATCAATGATTTTTGTAAGAAAAAACTTTTTTTGATTTTTAGAAAATTCAAAGACCTCAACACCGTTTCTGAGGTTTCACAGTTTTAAAAAATTTCCACAGTTTAGAAAATTTATCGACATTTTTTAAAATTCTTCGAATTTATGTAGATTTCGATAAAAATCAGCAAGTTATCGATCATGTTTGTTCGGAAAAACATTTCTTGATTTTTTGAAAATTTCCAAGACCTTTACGCAGTGCCTACAATTAAACGGAATTTTTCAAAATTTCCATAATTTACTTCATTTATAAATACTTTCCATGATTCTACAAATTTACAGACATTGGTGAAATTATTAACAACCTTCAAAATCTTCCATGATATTGATTGAATTACAATTTTTTTTAAACCTTCAATTTCACAAAGTTTTAAAGACCTGCTAATTTTTAATAAAAACTTTTATAGGCTAAAGTAAAAAAATACAATATTTAGTATTTTTTACAGTATATCAACTTATAATTGCGACATTCGACGTTTTACTATACTGCATGGTGAAAATAAATATATTTACGGCTAAATGTACTATAATATATAAAAAATTAAAATCATATTGTAGATTTTTCTAGAATATAGTAATTTTTCCAATATTTATTCCACAAATTACTCGGTTGTTTCTCTCAGTGTTTGTAAAAAATGTGCTCGAAGCCTCCGTAAATATAAATTGACCAGAGAAAGATGCAGGTCGCATTGATCCGCCATTTCATCACACCGTCGATTCGTCTTCCGCAAAACCACTTTTCCCGAAAATCCGGCCGCTTTACTTTTGTCGTTATAAATGAACGTGTAAGCGCGTATGTATCCATCCATCGGCGCTTCAACCCAGCCGCAGATTGTTTCATTCCTGACACTTTCAATTTATCTATAGGTTTCGTATCTTCGTCATCCATTTTTCTATTTCACCTAACTGCCAACCTTATCCGAAGAGCGGGTCTATTTGATCAATTGAAGCACCGACGTAGCGGAAAATCGATGCTGGCGACGGTGTTAAATTGCGCGTGAAGGCAATCCATTGCCACAACTTGTTTCCATAATTACGTTTTTTCTCGTTTCTTCTCCTCGACTTACCGTCTGCGGTGAGTTTCGTGATGTTTTCAGCGAGGGGATTAGCGCCAAGTTCCTCTAGTTTCATTTTAAACGATGGACTGCTGTACGGAAGAACCGACAAGGGCGTGGAGTTTCAGCTGAAAGAATCGTGCTTTCATTGGGATCTTTGATTTATCGTCATAGTTGGTCCCGTTGACCTTGCTCATCTTTTTTACAGAAGATGGTAGAATGGGATTCATGAAAAGCTTAATTAAAGAATTTCCATATGAAAGTTTTTTTTTATAAACTCTCGATTTTATAAGTTCACTTCCTAGAAAGTAATTCTGAAATTGGTAACTAGAATTGCAACTACAAATTTGACTGTAGGAATCGCTGTATTAGCCTAAAATCCACGAATGTGACATCGAATCATTACCATGATTAGATGAGCAGACAAAGTTCGCGTTTCGTGTCAGTATACATCGTGTTAACGTCAGCTGCTCGATAATAAATTAGCTATTAAGTAATTGAACGAGACTCTATGAGGTGTCGGGCACAATTGATACCTTCCGATCTTTACGGCAGCTTTATAGGAGCACTTGAAGCTAACGAGATTCTGGGATAAACTACTAATTAATGCAATCATCGATCGCCAAGTCCAAGTTTCTGAAGCCATGTACTGAACAATCGTAAAACTGTCCACCGTTGCTGAAAACTTTTCCGAGAGTTTTTGCTCTCCTACAAAATCATAAGCGTTTAAATGTTAGTTTTTTCGTAAATTTTTGTTTTTTCATGTGATTTCTTTTTTGTGTTTTTCTAAATAAAAACCTCTGAATTGTTAGTGGAATAAGTACTAACAAATTTTTTAATATTTTATGAAATTTGAAAAACTTTTCGAATCACTCAGACATGTTTGCTATGTTAAACATTTAAAATATTTTTTATTTCTTCCACATTTTTATAGTATTTCTAGATTTTGTATTGAAATTATTATTGATATTAACAATCTTCGTACGACAAAACATATTTTTATTATTCAAAAATATTAAGCCTACTATTTCCAGATTTTATGAAAGTCTTTCTAATCTTAAAAATTTGTCATTATTTTTTGAAATCTCGTACAAATTACTTTGATTTTCATAATTGTTTATGATCCTCAAAATATTTAATGTTTCTAACTATTCATGATTACTATAGAATTGTATAAAATATAGCAATTTTATATTTTTTGAAAATTTAATAAGTATTATACAGTTTTTACAACTCATAGATTTTCATGAATTTTCACAGTAGGTTACTAAAATTTTATCAACATTCACTGAAATTATGAAAATTCAGTGGATTTTCAAAAATTATCGACAATCCTTTTAATTTTCCAGATGTTTTTAAGTTATTCATAATTTTACGATTTTTTCGATTTTTATCGAAATTTAGAAAATCATCGACGATATTCGTTCGATGAACGAGTTGTCATATTTTTACAATTTTTAATAATATTACAGTTTTTATAATTAAACAGAACTTTTAGAATTTGCCTTAATTTACGTAATATACCATAATTTCCCGGAATTGCACAGATTTTTTGAATTTCAACAATACGATTATTTATAATTTTTAATATAATGAATGTTTTTATAACTACTCATCATACTACAAAATTGTTCAACTCTCATTAATGTTTCCGGAGTTACTGGCGATCCACGTACCAAATTTAACATTTCTTTCATTTTTTAAAAATTTATTAGTATTCTGCAGTTTTTTAAATATCTCAGAATTTTTATAATTTTTTGCAGTCCTCAAATTTGATCAACATTCCCTGAAATTTTACAAATTTTTTGGATTTTCTAGAACTATTGTTTCTTTTTTTTTGAAAATTTAATTCAAATTCTACAATTTCGTAAACTTTACAAAATATTCATGATTTTCCACAGACCTCAAATTTTGTCAGCATTTTCTGAAATCATACAAATTTCCCTGATTTTATAGAATTATTGACGATCCCTTAACTTTCCTGTATATATTTTTCAGTATTCATTAATAAAAAAATTTTTTCGATTTCTATCGAAATCTCAGAAATTATTGACAATATCCGTTAAACTAATTATTATTCCCACAACTTCAAGCAATATTGCAGTTCTCATAGTTCATCTGAACTTTTGCAATTTTTCTTATTTGACAAAATAGATCATTATCCAAAATTCTACAGATTTATTGAATTCCAACGTTACGATCATTTATAATTTAATAAAAAAAATTAAAGAATATTTTTAACTATTAATGATACTACAAAATTTTTCAACTCTCATTGACGTTTTCAAAGTTAGTGACAATCCACGTACGAAATAAAACAATTTTTTTTTAATTTTATTGGTATACTACAGTCTTTCAAATTTCACAAAATTTTCGTAACTTTTGCAGTCCTCAAATTTGATCAACGTTCTCTGAAATTTAAAAAATGTTAAGGATTTCCTAGAACTATTGATATAACTGTTAATGTCTTTTGTTTTTCAGTTTTCCGTAATTTTCCGAATTTTTCGTACGGAAATTATCGACGATTTCCAAACAATAAACGTATAATTTTGCCTACAACTTTGATGAATAATTATATTCCCGTCACATAACAAAATTTTCGGAATTTTTCTTAATTTACTAACTTATACGCTTTTTTTAAAATCCTTCTACTTTTTGAACTTTCTAAAAGTAACTTCCCATAATAAAATAAACTTTTAATAAATTAAATAAATATGTATAATATAAAAAATATCTTATAATTAAATATAATATAGTAAATGTAATGTTATATAATAAATATATTAAATTAGTTGAACAATAAAGTAAATAAATTTCCAAAAATTAAAATTCTAATACTGACAATTTCTGTAATACTAAACGAAATACGACACGTGATGGTAAATAATGAAGATCAACAATCAAAATTTTCAAAAATAGTTTTATTGAAAAAAAAATTCCACAGAGAAAAAAACATGTAAAACAAACTTTTCACGAGATCTCTACGTGTTTTTCAAGTTCCGATGGGCAAGAAATATGGCGCAATATTTTTTCAAAGCCTCTAGGTCGGGCTTGTTTTTTTTTCTCTGGAAGTGGCCGTGCATATCAAACCAGCAATGCATTCGAATGGCGCTCCTTTCAAAAAGAGGTGACCCGCGATTCTTTAAGCGGAAAATAAATAACGAGGGCTCGTCCGGAACGCACCCTCATCCCTTTAGCGACAGCGCAGCGGCGGCGGCTATTTCTGCGACCCCAAACCGAGCGTCACGCTAACAAGACAAAAACCGGGAGAACACATTTTAACGTCACAATTAAAAATATTATACATACATTACAGGCGCCCGCGAATGTGCCCGCGAAATATATGCCGCGCTACGACGCGCTCATCTTTCTCCGTCGTTTTGTGCGCTATACGAGATTCGGTGACTACGATTATAATATTCGTACCATTTTTTTAAACTTTTAATCCTCGTTTAGGTTTTTGGGTCATTTACAGTTTTGGTCAAGGAGCTATTAATAAACATTGCAATATGTCAGTAAACTATATAAATAACTATGAAAAAATTTAAAATTATATACACAAATAATATGTACGTACCATAAATAATAAGTTTTCTCTATAAAATATAAAAATACATCCCGCTGACTCATTGATAAAATTTTCACTTCGTGAAACTTCTAATTAGTCCAGGGCATTTGTCATTTTTCGTGCAAAAATTAGGGGTAGAATGTCTTTTGCACAGATCAATAGTACCAATTATAACTAGTGTTTTTGCAAAAGTGCCGGGTTCCAACCCTTGCGGAAAAGCCGCCATCTTGAACTTAGGTGTGTTTTTTTAAAATCCGTATAAGTCATTAACAATCAACTCTAGCGAAAAAATTATTACTAATGATTTTGTAGAAAACACAATTTCCAACAACTTTTGTAGAAACCTTTTTTAAGACATTTTATTATTTAACCAAGTAGGGTTAAAAAAGTGTAGAAAAAGAGGTTTTTTGAGAAGTTTTAAGGTATATTTCGTTACCTGTTCAAAAAAACATAAAAATTGTCGAATAACAGTTGTTTGAAATCTGATTTGCTATATTTTTTGTATGAACACTTTTTTTATATTGTCAACGGTTTTTGTTGTATAGCATCTTGAATTTACGGGTGTTTTCATAAAATCCATATATCTTGATCATCATCAGCTTTGGCGTAAAAATGAATAATAACTATTTCGTTACAAAAATGAATTCCTTCTTTTTATGTCAAGAAAATTTTTCATTCAATTCGATTCCAATACATAATACTAACAAGCACTTATCTTGAACGATAAAGATAGAGATAAGCCTAATGTTTTTTCACCATGTTTATTATCTTACCTATTTTGTTGAATTATTTATTTACGAAAAAAGTTATAAAACATTGTTTTGACGAAAAATGAGGGAATTCGTTTTTTTAACGAAATCGTTATTATTCATTTTTACATTTTTGAATGATAAATTATTGATACCATTAAAACTATGAAAACTATTGGTAGGAAAATTGTTGAAACTATAGAAAATATGGAAACTACCGAAAGATTAACTATGAAAACTATGGGAACTATTGAAAGAGAAATTATTGATACTAATGAAGTTATTGAAACTATTGGCGTAGATATTATAGGACCTATTGAAACTCTAAAAATATGGGAAAAGAAGCAGAGATGGGCACCAACTACGTTTTGATCATTTTCACATTGCGAAACAACTATCTAAATTTCGTCGCAGAATTATGAAAATTTGTCAATAGATGTATTTTTTCCTCTAGTTTTCATAACTACAGTCGAAAGGTATCAATTACAGGGTTCTTTACACCTCAATTACAGAAAACCCACTTAAAATTACAAAAATCTGTAATTTTAAGTGGTTTTTCTGT
>JAPYZL010140116.1:0-11427 GCA_030522825.1 Platygaster orseoliae
TTTTCTTTTCTTACCTCGTATCAGTGATTTATTAATATTTCCCTAGGGAAGAATGATTTATTCGTGAGTACCCCAAAAAGTGGATTTTATTCCCGCATTTCATGCAAAAAAGTGGCCTTTTTTGTGGATGCATGGGAAAAAATAATTTTTTTGTTTCGCCCACTCGAAATAAGATTAATATAACATAAATGTTTCGAAATATATTTGCTTTACATTTTTGTATTGTTTAAATACTAAGTAAAAATTTTTTACTTAAGCTTGCGCTATTTTGCGCTAGATACGATCGCCAGGGAATTGGCCTCTTACAAGCCGCTTTACCGAAAAAATCATCAAATCGCGGCCGAAAGCTAATAAAAAGCACCATTTTAAAGTCTCCGAAACTTTTGCTGCTTTGCATGCAAAAGCAGCAAAAAAGTGAGCTGTTCAACGCCCATTAAAAAGGTCAAACGTAAGGAAAAACCATCAGCCAAACCGCTAGCCAAACGCAAGAAGCAGAAGGCTTCTGACGAAGAAGATTTGAACTTTTGTCTAATCTGTTTAGACTTTCTGCTACCAAAATTGAAGAAAGCCAATTCCATCAAATGCAACGGTGGTTGCGATCGGTGTGTGCATTTGAAATGCACTGCTATGACAAAGAGCTATTTTACATGCAAAAATTGCTAAACTGATAAAGAAGATGATTAATTAGAAAAAGTACTATTTTCTTGATGTTTTTATACCTCGAAAGGCATTATTGATGAATAAATTTTGATATTTCATATTTTTTTGGCGTTTTTTCTTCATAATTCCGCATTTGTCGTTGATTTTCCGGCATTGCCCACAACTGGTTACAAAATTTATTTTGGCTAAAAACAAACTTTTTACAAAATTTGTGGAAAAAAATTTATTTTCGGAAGATAAAAAAAAGTTTTATTTTTCGTTAACTACTGCCTTTAGCTTTCCATTGGTATCCAGAAGTCGAAAAAATTTTCACTTGAATGCGAGTTATGGGAAAAAAACGAAACCCGACCCACAACCGGTTACATTCCCCTATTGAAAAATTGAAGGTGCACCAAGCATAACGCGATATCCGCGTGACTCCTCGTATCCTAGTAGGCAAGGGAAGGGATGACTGGCGATGCTCGGCCGAGTAGCGACGAAGATTTAATCCGAAACGAAATTTGGAAATCGCAATATCTCGGTTGCCTCTGGTCAGACTGACATAATTTTTGGCGGAAAACATTCGTAAATCTTTAGCGCTACTGCAAAGCTAAATAGATTGTTAAAAATGTTGCCATATATAAGCTAAAAAAATCAACAAAGTTTTTTTAAGTTTCATTGAAAAAAACAATAATCATGATTTTTGGATTTGAGGAATTTTTTATCATATGATTTCCGAAGCTTCTGACAATGAATTTGGAAGGTTTTTTTCTAATTCAAAAATTATTATTATAGTTTGTTTCAATGAAACTTGGAAAAAATTTGTTGATTTTTTTAGCTTATATGTCGCAACATTTTTAACAATCTGTTTAACTCAGCAGTAGCGCTAAAGATTTACGAATGTTTTCCGCCAAAAATGATGCCAATCTGACCAGAAGCAACTGGGATATCGCGATTTTAAAATTTCGTTTCGGATTAAATCTTCGTCGCTACTCGGCCGAGCATCGCTAGTCATCTCTTCCCTTGCTTACTAGGATACGAGGAGTAACGCGGATACCGCGTTATGCTCGATGCACCTTCAATTTTGTAATTATTTTATCATCTGATAAACAACAATTCTGAGGAAAACGAACCAAATTAAACTTAAACGTGACGGGACATCATTTTTCCCTAAAACTCACATATTAAGTTTTAACATCGCAATTACATATCAAATAATGTGGATATTAGTTTTCACACACATGTAAATTTGTGTATAAAAACAGAAGCCCAATGGACTTATTTTAAAATGAAATATATATCGTTAAGATCGTTAATGCTGAATATAAGTAGAACCGATAAAAAGTGAACTTTCTTACGCATGAAATTAAACTGGTCGTGAAGATACGTTTTTTAAACGTATTTTACGAAACGTAATTTTTCATAATGTAGTAAATGAAATGTCTGACTTTCTCAAATTCATACTAATTTGCAAAACGTGCATTGTTTTGATATTCATTTTCTCAAAACGAAAAAAATGTTAATCTATATGAAGTCACCGATTACTTCCAAAGATGTGAGATGTTCAATGAACAAAGTCGGACGGCGAAACATGAAGAGACTTGAAGGTCTTATGCGTGCATTAGAGCTACAATACAAGTATCAATACTTTAGAAATCATGTAGTGTCATTTTTCAAAATTTCGTCATTGAATATCACGTATCGCAATGTTTCATAAACACCGCAGGATCATTATACAAAACAACCAATGCTTCTTTGAAATAACAGGAAATCATGAAGACATTTTATAATGACAGCATGATTATATGGTATCTTATCATTGTTAGAAGTGGTTTTCCCAGAAACTTTTAAGCTGAAATCAATTATTGTTAAATGTTTAGTGTATGCCATTGAAGAATTTTTGGCCATGTTAAGAGAAAAAATTAATGTCCGACGTGAATTAACGTGTTTTTATTCTCAGCATAAAGCTCACACAAACGTAGTAAGGAAACAATCGCTATCCATAAAAAAAATCCAATCAAACCATGTTTCCTGAACATGTGTCCACTATATGAATGATTTCATTGAATTTCAAATCTTGCATAACAATTTTTGTAAAAGCAAACCGATAAAAAAATAAATTTTAAATTTCCCTTTCATATGAAAGTATTGAAAATTAATGATATCAAATGCAAACAGAAAAAGTCAAATAAATGTTCATTATTTTATACACTGTCTTCGTTTTTTTTCATTCATTAGAAATATATGTTCGACAATTTTTTTTCTTACTTCTCAATAAGTATATAGAAAAAATGGAAATTATTTTTCAAAAATTTTGTCAGTTGGTCGAATTAGAATATAAACTCCTAGATTTCTATACAGTTTGTAAAAAGTTAAGAGTTTGAAAAATCTATAAAATAATAGAACACGATATTGAGTACAAGATTCATATTTTTGAAGAATTCTATAAATTGAGTATAATTTTATAAAACGTTTACGAATTTTGTAAGCTTAGTTCATGATCATGTTTCTTGAAAACGATTATTCTTATGTTTTCACGTTCTTGAAAAAAGTCTGGAAAATTTGAGAGGCATACAAAAATTACGAATAATCCTTACAAGTAAAACGAATTTTTTTAAAATACGTGAACCGTTGAATAGTTCGTTTAATGTTAAAAATTATAAATTTTCTTACCATAACACTAACATAACAAAATTTCGAAAATGTTTAATTATACTGTAAAATGATTAAAATTCCTATAATTTCCAATAATTCAGTATAAGTTTTTAAAAATTGCGAAGTATTCAACATTTTCTAGTACTTCAATAATATTGTATTTTCGTTGAATCTTACCAAATCGAAAAACATTTTATCATGCAGTGATCGTGAATAGTGTCAAGGATCTAAAAAAAAGCAACAGATTTTTTGATAATGATGTATCATTTACTGTTTCATGAAAAGATTTTACAGTTTTGCAGAACTACATTTTCCAAATTGATGCATTCGAGTGTAGGTACGTTTTGGTATTTTTCAAACATCAGTAATTTTCATGTTGGTAAAGCATCCCACCATTTTTACTTTTTTACCGACGATATTGATAGTGTATCAACATTTGCACATCTTGGACGTTGCTTTTTTGAATTTTTTCTGGAAGCGAGACATGGCTCCGGACCTTTCGATGTGAACGAACCTGATTCATGCGCTTTTTGCCAGTACTTTTGCAACAAACAATAGTTATTATGTTTCCAGACGAAACGCTCCAAATCAGCCACATTTTCCATAGTTATCTGCAAGAACCTCTTCTCTAATTCAGGATCTTTTTTATACTCATGTTTCTTGAACTTCATGTTAGGGTAGATGATGACTTTCTTCTCAAAGTCTAAATCACATTGCAGTTTACTAAAATCTAGATGAAATATTTTCTTTTTCACTTGTAATTTATACACTAGTTTTGATTTTTTCACTTAGTAGGTCATGATACAATAAGAAGAACCCCATTGCCGTTTCCTTCATCTTTGAAAAAGATACAAATCTGTCATTGTTCCGGTATTCCATGGATTCCAGAAAAGAGTCTATTTCACTTTTGTCTCTTATATCCTCTCGCCAAATCGTTGCTGTTTCAATAACGTTATTTCTCGCAGGATCCGTATTTTCGCAACCAGATTCTGCATTTGCTACGGTAACTGTGTCATAATTGAAGTTTTCTCCAACAGAAATCAGCGCATTTGCTATTTCATAGGCTCTGAAAGGAAATTCCTCAGATTTCTCGCCATATAAATATTTGTGATCTTCTCTTTTAAAATCAGTCAATGCATGGAATTGTCGGAAATTGATATGTAGCTGGTTTTTTGAGACGTATTTGTTAAATTCGTTTACGTCATCTTCAAAAATTGTTCTCTGAAAGAGTATTACATTGTGCTCTTTTTCAGGAAAATATTGCTTCAGAATATCAAAAGCTTTTTCTTTAGTCATGGGGACGACTGTTGGAACATTTGGTTGCGGATCTTCATTGAAACTTTTTGAATCAACGCTAACTGTTTTTTCGAAGTAAGCGATGAGTAGTACAAAAATAATGATGAAAGGTTTGGTCTACATTTCGGTAAATATTGTTCCACCAAACGTAAGGCGATTGTTGCCTAAGACTTTCAAACGATAGTTTTTCGTTTGTCGATATCAAATCGATTCAGTTATGTAAGGGTATTTCAGGAGTTGAGGTATTTCAGCAGTCTTCAACTATAAATTTTTTTTCTGCAACATATAAAAAAAGGTACTTGATTAAATAAATACAATTGATTCACCCTTGAAGTTAAAAATATGCCAGTCATATAAAAATACAGATAAAATAAATGATAGCGAATTTGCTCTAGATCAGTTTTCTTAAAATTTCTGCCATAAACACAAATATACAGAGGTGCAAGTACGAAGTTTTTAAGGAAATTTCTTTGTTAATGAGGAAAATGAGGTATACTGGGAACAAATCTTCAATTAATCTTACAAGTCGAACATATAGTCTCAAATGTTAACTGAATAAATTCGCAGACATTGAAATTATTTGTTAGAAGTAACACCTCTAAACCTTCATAAAGAAAACCTATTAACAAGAATGTACATTGGCTACATTTCAACTTCGACGATAAAACAAAGAAATTAATAGCAAAGGAACGCAGTCGATCTAGATACGGAAATTTTGATGTAATTTTGTGTTGTAGTGAATTCTACTCATTTATAAAGTATTCTATTGAGTTCTTAAACAAGTGATTCTCGGGTAAGTAGAATAATGTAAAAATGTAACGTAAGGACAGCAAGAATTATTGAAATATATATACCCAATATTAAGTAACATAAATGTTTATGGTTACTTCAAATCAAACTAAAATGAACTTGTTAGTGTACAAAACATTTGATCAAAAGCTCAAATATTTATAATGATACTGAAAAACATGTATCATTTATTTTTAAAGATCATTATCCTAAAAGTTGGCGTATATAACAAAATAAAAAAATTGATAAATTTTCTTTTTTACGAACAAAAATATATGGATTTCAAATGCATGTAAGACCTAACTCGCATTCATTTTATCAACTGATAAACAACAACTCTAAGAAGAACGAACGAAATGAAACTGAAACATAAAAAAAAACGATTTTTTCTCAAAACACGGATATTCAGTTTTTACATCGCAATGAGCGGAGAGTAGGGTAAAACGGGGTACTCCTTGTATTTGTTATATGATGTGCAGTGCTGTCAAAACAAATTTTCATTTTGTTTGCATATGACCTTTGTTGACATTTCGACTCACCCGAACATTGGCACCGAACTCCAGTAGATCACCAGCACTGGACATTATATCACAAAAACAAGGAGTAGCCCGCTTTACTCGCAACCCCCTTTTACCCTACTCTCTCTTACATGTCAAATAATGTAGAAGTTGATTTTCACAAAGACTTGTCAATTTTTGTCTTAAAACAGAAGCCTAGTAGACATATTTTTAATTTATGTATGTATCGTTGATGATGAATATAAGTAGAACCAATAAAAAGTGAACTTTCTAACTTTCTTACGCATGAAATTGAACCGGCCGTGTAGATACTTCTTTTAAACTTGTTTTACAAAACGTAATTTTTCATAATGTAGTAAATGAAATGTCTGACTTTCTCAAATTCATACTAATTGGCAAAATGTATATTGTTTTGATATTCATTTTCTCAAAACGAAAAAAATGTTAATCTATATGAACTCACTAATTACTTTCAAAGATGTAAGATGTTCAATGAACAAAGTCGGATGGCGAAACATGAAGAGACTTGAAGGTTTTATACGTGCATTAGAGCTACAATACAAGTATCAAGTATCAATACTTTAGAAATCATTTAGTGTTATTTTCAAAAATTTGGTCATCAACTATCATGTATCGCAATGCTTCATAACCATCGCAGGATCATCATACAAAACAACCAATGCTTCATTGAAATAACAGGAAATCATGAAGACATTTTATAATGACAGCATGATTATATGGTATCTTATCATTGTTAGAAGTGGTTTTCCCAGAAACTTTTAAGCTCAACTCATTTTCGACGTAAAAAATGCAGAAAAATTGTTTGTAGTGACAAAAAATTTCAAATTTTTATATGAAATCAGTTATTGTTAAATGTTCAGTATATGCCTTTGAAGAATTTTTGGCAATGTTGAGAGAAAAAATTATGTCTAATGTGAATCAACGTATATTGAGTCTCAGCATAAAGCGGACACACAAGTAGCAAAGAAACAATTGCAATCTATAATAAATTCGAATCAGATCATGTTTTCTGGTGATTTATGGACTACATGTATTATTCCATCAAATAAAAAATGTAGCATATTTTTGTAAATGAAAACCGATAAAACAATTAGTTGCATATTTTCATCTCATATAACACTATTTCAAATAAATGATATCAAATGTAAACAGAAAAAGTCAAATGAATATTCATGATTTTTACAGTGTCTTTTTTTTTTAATTTACTTGAAATATATATATGATAATAATTTTTTTATTTCTTAATAAGTATTAATAAAACATGGAAAATCTTTAGGTACTCAAAAATTCTGCAAAATCTTTGTCAGTTGATCGAATTAGAATAAAAATTCGGATAGGTTTATACAGTTTGTTTAGAGTGCAGTACCTTAAAAATCTTTAAAATAATGAAATAATATGTAATTGAGAACAACATTCATAATTTTAATAATTATGTAAATTGTATATAATGTTGAAAAACATTTACGAATCCAGTAAGTTTAGTTCATGATAATGTTTCATGAAACGTCAGCTAAAATTTGAGGTTCCGCGGAGTGTCTCGTAAAACTGTTACATTATTAGTTTCGAAGGTCACTGACAACATTGTGCGTTATGATGTAGCAATCGTTAAAACTGATGATGTTACAGTTACGAGTAATAGGCTTCGTGAACGTCAACTTTTAGGTGGCGTTACTGCGTCACAACAGGTTTGTTTCGTATAAAATATAGTATTGAAAAATACTTTGATATTTATCATTCCTCTAAGCATAGCAAAATAGTATATTATGTAACATAGTGCAAGTATCGAATTCGGCGAAGACGAGGGTTCAGGCCCGATGCGAAGCCGAGGGTTTAAATCGTCTTCGCAAAACGAGACACTTGCACTAAATTGCATACAATATTTTATGCAATTCTAGTCTCAAAGCCCGTCTAAATGTGAAACTTTGAGGTTAGAATTAAATGAAATAATTTTTTTGTCTAAGCACAAAAAAGATTCTCAATTATACTTTGATTTGATTAAAAATTATTAGCTCTATGAATCACATACATATGGCAACTTTCAGAAACTTTTGAAATTTGGTTTTGGAATTCATTTATAATACAGCAAACAATTTTTTCCTTAATCCCAATGTTTTTTCCTATTCGACAGGATATAAAGAAAATTTTTTTTCTATAGACATTTGAATCAGGAAATTTTATAATCTAGTTCACTTAACGACACATTATTGCTTTCTATTGATACAACAATGGATATAATAAAAATATATTTTCAAAGACAAGACGTTAAACAACCTATCAAAAAATTTATAGTCTTTTAACCCCTTTTTTTTAGATTCCAAACAACTTATTCTAGTTATCGTTTTTTCCATCAGTTACATATTTGAGCATTGTTTCACAGATAAGCATATCTTTTCACTGAAACAGCAAATCCTTTTTTTTTCGTGTAACTTATAAGACTTTAAAGAATTATTAATCACTGATTTATTTGCAAAAAGATAAATTTCTAAAATCACATCACGAACAAAGAATAACAGAACAAATTTTTTTGTTGCCTCAGCAAATTTCTTTAGCTACCAGAATACAATTACTGTGCAATAAGATTTCATTAATAATAATTGGTCTCTGGTAGCAAAAAAGATTTGTTGAGGTAACAAAAAAAGCTAATGTTGAAAAAAAAATTCTTTGCTTCAAGTTGTGTTGAAAAAGCACATAGGGGAATGTGAGGTAATGACGGCCATAGGGTAATGACGGCCATTACCATTTTCGGTACTTAAAATTGACGTAGGTCTAAACCGTTTACTGTGACAGAAAGCTTGGTTTTTAGTAGATGCTGAAGTATGTGGTATTATTATAAATTGTAGTTCCAGACCAGTGCCGATACGTAACTATCCGCAAGTTTTATAAGGTGTTCAAAATATCGATTATTTCGTCAACACTTTCAGCTACACAATCGAGGAATGACGGCCACTAAAGGTGGGATAATTATTATTTATCAATTGTGCTCTTATTATACATGCCGTAACTGCGACTCAGATCTCGATTATGACGATGAAAATTAATGTCGTTGCATTCTAAGTTTGAAGCATTTTTTTTCAATATGTTTCCATTTCACTTCTCTTGCGCTTTTTGTGAGCTATCAATAAAATTACAATAACAAATATGTTGAATTTTCATTTGTTTCCCTTTACAGAGTCTTGATTAAGCATTCACAGCGATTTGTGTTGATATTTGTGCGATTTTTTGTCGATTTTTGATAGTGGCCGTCATCACCCCATCATTTTTCTAAATGACGAAAACCAAATTTTTTCAAAGATTGTAATTTTTTTTAGTTTCAATCAAAATTTTTTAAACCTGTCGATATACTTTGTTAGCATTTGAGTTACACTTGTGAACTTGTGATCTTAACTTTCATTTGATCAAAAATGTCAATTTTTAGATGTGTTTTGATTCTGAATGACAATTATGCCGTCATTACCCCTCTTTCCCCTACATATTTTTGCTGATACAGTAATTTGTCTTTATGTGTGAAGCTATTTTTCAAACTGTGATCCAATAATCTCATCCAAAGTATACCTGTTCTGAATACAATGTATATCAAAAACAATATAAACTAAGCCTGATCCGAAGTATCTAGTCGTCTGATAAACTGTGCTAATACATAACCCATTTAAACATAACAATAAAAGTACATAATGAATATACTTCTTCTGACTCTTTTTCATAATAAAACATGTTGCAAAAACAACTGATATGTATGAAATTTTATCACTTTGAAATTTCAACGCTCCGTCGTCGTATGTCAAGACTTTCATTCAAACATTCAGCATCCGATCAATACTGCTATAAGGTAATAGTACGGATATATTTCAAAATGCTGCCTGCATACGTAATGTGCAAACGCTTACATCGTTTTCTTTTTCGTCCCTTATGCTTTTTTCTGCAGCGAAGAAAATTGCGAAAGCTATCAATAGCCAACGTGCATTCTTTGAGTTCGATTTTAAAATGATTGTAAAACAGACTATGAAACTTATGAAAGTGTTATAGATGTCATTATGCTATTATCGTAACCCTCCCCCCCAAATTGAACATTAAAATGTTAAAAACAAAGGCTAAGGTCGATGACACACGATATACTATTTTACATCGAATTTTTCATGCCCTTTTCTTCTCTGCTTACGAAAGTTGTGAAATCATCGAAGAAAGGAGCCTGAGGCTAAGCCGAGAGCTGTAATCGTTTCGTCAAAATAGGAAATTTCCAAAACTCACAGTACGATATTTTATTCACAGTTCACTAGTAATTCACGTCCTATCCGATTACTAGCAAATTGTGAATAAAGAGTTATACTGAATTTGACAATGCATTTGGGCCTTTCGTTGTCGCTTAAGAAGGTTCTGAAATTATAAAAGAATGGCTAATTCTCAACTTGAACAGGTGAACTAATAAGGCAATTATTACTCATTCTTTAATAATTATTCTTTTGTGTACATCAAATTGATAGTAAAGTTAATATAAACTCTTTGCATATCCACAAAGTTCAGTTTTTGTTTTTGTCTTAAACGCTATAGAACTTTTTTTCGTTAAGGAGTTGATGTTGTTCAAATATGTGCAGTCATTGCTAAAAGTTTGGTTTTCAAGTCCTTAGCGGCTCGTTAATGAGTAAAATGACAGGTGAAATTGAATTATGTCTGCTAAGTGATAAGATATGTAGTGTGTCCCGAAGAAACCGACTAAGCAGCTATTGTTACCGTTAATTAATCTGAAAATGCAATATCGAATGTAGGAATGACTATAACACTATATAATATTCATAATAAATTATCAATCGTTTATTTATTACGATTAATAAATATCTAACGAATCTTACGAATCTTGATATCGCAAGAGAAAAAAAGAGTTAAAACAGACGATTTCTGCTTATTTAAAAAACATTTGTTGAAACAAAAACCGGACTTGGACTGCAATTATTAAGTCGAAAATTAAGATAAATGGTTCATTCGTTTTCGATAGCCTGTACAACGAGCCGCTAAGGACTTGAAAGCTAAACTTTTAGCAATGAGTGCACATATTTGAACAACATCAATTCCCTATCGAAAAAAAGTTCAATAGCGTTTAAGACCAAAACAAAAACTGAACTTTGTGAATATGCAAAGAGTTTATATTAATTTTACTATCAATTTGATGTACACGAAAGAATAATTATTAAAGAATGAGTAATAATTGCCTTATTAGTTCACCTGTTCAAGTTGAGAATTAGCCATTCTTTTATGATTTAAAAACCTTCTTAAGCGACAACGAAAGGCCCAAATGCATTGTCAAATTCAGTATAATTCTTCATTCACAATTTGCTAGTAGTCGGATATTTGGACGTGAATTACTAGTGAACTGTGAATGAAATATCGTACTGTGAGTTTTGGAAATTTCCTATTTTGATGAAACGATTACAGCTCTCGGCTTAGCCTCAGGCTGTAAACTTCCGTTTCGTCGAAACCGACATTTCCAAAATTCGCAGTAATATACTATTTTCATTTT